>CM035424.1:119158758-119253758 GCA_020310875.1 Ceratopteris richardii
ACACATTGTATTACCAAGTGAATATACAAAAATAAGTGATCCGTTAGTGATACAAGCATATAAAAATCACAAGAAAAAACCTCCTAAAGAGAGAAAAAAGTATGCCAATGGTTCTAAGTGTGTTCACACACATCATTACCAAAATATGTCAACAAACCCTCCATGGGAGTTATGTGGTGAACAAGGAGATGGCACTCATATATAAGGAAAAGATAAGCTATGTGAAAAGAAAAATCGATTTGCAAAATGAAGTAAGCCCAAAGCTTTACAAGAAGCTTCAAACTTCTCCCTAGGTAAAGCCTTTGTGAAAAGATCTACAACATTATCCTATGTGGGAAGATAAGCCAAACTGATCTCTCCAGCAAAGAACCTTTCTTTGACATAATGATAGTACACCTCAATTTTCATTGTGCAAACATGTAACATAGGCTTCCTTGCAACCATTGCCAATGAAGATGGTAGTGGTAGAAGACTGATCTACACTACATTGGTCAAAGCTGCTCTATACTAACCCCTCACAACTAGAAGTGGCTATAGTAGGTTGCATCTTGCTCAACCAAGATATGCTTTAGGTACCAAGCATAAAACAAAAACACTAGTGGACACAAGAGTTTCATAGCAGGCAGCCAATTCTTAGTTCGAAAAATCATGTAAATCTGGTAGTAATGATCCTTCCTTGGGATAAAAAACCCAATTAGCTAGGTAGCACTCAAATGGAGGAAGATGTGCCTAACCACATGCCAATGCTTGACACTTTTTCAATGCACAAACTTGCTCATCTAAAAGATAGAAAACTGAATATCAGGCCATGCTTACGTAAATCAAGAACCAACAACCTACTGATAAACAATAACATCAAACACATCTACAACATCATGAAGAATCAAACCTAGACTTGTTTCCATGGGAGTGGCAATAGTTTTGCAATATTGAAGGAGAAGAGGTTGCAATAATGTTTCAATGTATTTTGTTTGGCACAATGTTACTCCCTCATCAACTTACATAAATCGAATGCACAAATAATGATGCAATTGCCCCAAAACTAACATCTCAAAAGACACATGCAAATTAGCCTTAAGTTCAGTAATATGCTTCTCACTTGGACTAATTAACAACATATCATCAATATATACAACAATGATAAGACATACATCATCCACATTCTTAACATATAAGGTGCTCTTTGTAAGATTGTTCTCAAAACCATGTGCTACCAAGTAGGCATGTATTTTCTCACATCAAGCATTTTGTGTTTACTTCAAACAATAGGATCCTTTTTTCAACTTAGAAACGTTATTTTCATGCCTTTTTTGAAAAAAAATAGGAGGCCAAAATACATAAATTTCTTCATGTAAATAGGAGGCCAAAATACATAAATTTCTTCATGTAAATCACCATTCAAAAATGTAGTTTTAATGTCCAATTGATGTACATTCCAATCATGATGAGCTGCAAGTTTACAAGACTATGAACGGTGATCATTCAACATGTGGAAGCAAAGCTCTCATCAAAATCAATGCCTCTCTCTTGATCATATGTGGACTTGTGAGTCCTTTATAGATACATCTTGAGAGTTGTGGAGAATTCTTTAGGTTTTTCTATATTTCCTTGACCCACTCTCTCTCCTCACACCCTATAATCATTTCCAAACCATGACTTCGTTGGTCGCCCATACATGTAGGTAATTGAAGTTTTCATGGATGTTCGAATGTCATAACTTGTGCTATGGGTGTCTCAATACTTCTTTTCAGAATTTTGGTTTTTTCAAGTTCCCATGTAGTTCAAATTTCTAAATTTAGCATAATCTATGTTATATGGCCTTTTTCGAGTTCATTTTAAGGGCTCATTGAGTGGTGATGCATTCTTGGTTTTTCTACAACTTGTGGTGGACTTTACCACCAATAAGTGATGCAAGTAAAAATATAGGATTATAACTTCTTGTTTTTAAGGATGAACATCAAATTTCGGTTTTATAGTGAGTTCTCAACTTAAGATCCCAATGAGCTTATAAGAAATTTCTTAGTATTAAATAAGTGTAGAGGATTGTAGGAAAAGCGCTCTTTTCTTTCCCTTCGACTCTAGATATTTTAAGAACACAAAATAAGAACTCCCGCCCTTGATGATTTTTATTTTATCACATGGAATGGCTTGCACAAAAACATCATTGAACCGTCTAGGGTGAGAAATGCCATAGCGAAGGCTTGAGACTAACTAGAAAATCTGAGGATGCCATTGAGCCAAAAAATTTTAAAGCTGATCAAAGGAGTGGAGTCTTTGATGATGGAGATAAAATAAAATTCCACCAAGATAAAATAAGGAAATGGATCAAGTTGGAATCTCAAAGTAGAAATAAAAAAGGACAAAGATAAAATAAGGAAATGGATCAAGGTGGAAAAGACGAAGATTAAGAGAAAACAATAATAGGGACGAGTCCTTGACCAAAAAAGATGTCAACCTTCAAAGTCAATTGTTATCTCGCTCAACCATGTAGAGGGCATTTGGAACCCTCAAGGGTGGTTGTGTTTGGTAAGTGGCTTCGAGACAAAAACATCAAACCCAATTTCATCTATCGCCAAGATATCAAATTGGATGGTGTTGAACTTCAAAGGAGGCTTTAAAGCATTTCTATGTCTAACTTGTGGTTCATCACTCAACACCATTCAGAGTGGTGGTGTGGCTTTAAGCTTCAAGCCAGTCTTGCATGGATTCTTAATTGTCACAAGTTCTTAGTTGAGACCTTGGTGGATCTGAACCATCAATGGGTTGCTACCTTTTTTAGGGCCCTCTCCTATTCACCATTGCATTGGTGTATGCACCTAGACCTGAAAAGACTAACTACATGGAATGCTTTGGACTCCTTGTCCTTTGAGGTCATCCTATGTGAGAACTATAATATGGTTGAAGTTCAATATGAAAGATTGGGACAAAGGGGGTGAATTTTTTATGGTTTGAGACATGTGAGAGAAGGATAAGCTTCACTATGACCTGGTGGAAGTCAAAGATGAGCATGTATTCTCTTGTTCAAACCTCTAGTTGGGGAATGATTTGAAAAAAGCTAGACTTGATAGAAGCTATATTACACACAGATAACCATTGACAAACTTGGTCCCCCAACTTTTTGTCAATGTGTGGACTTAGTTTTTTCTAATCAATATCCTATTGTTCTTATTTTCAAGCCACAATTTGGACATAGGAAAGATCCTTTGTTTCATGTTGATACTTCAACCCTCTCCTTCCCTTTGGTTCAAAATATAATCAGAGCAACTTGGATTGAGGCATTCAATACCCATGCCTCTTTGGCCAAGTGCTGGAAGTCGGTTATCAAGAAGACTTAATATCTCGTTAACAAGACTCAAAAAGAGATTAAAAAAATTCAATGTGTGACGACGGAAAATCTTTATCATCAGTTGAAGCTTCTTTAGGTAGAAGCCAATAAAGGGAACTCCCACCTCTATCTTGGGCTCTCAAAAATTAGAAGCAAGCTTAGATATATTGAGGAAATTTAAAGAAAGAATGTGTAGATTTATTTTAAGGTGTGTGGGAAAAGCAGAAAAAGCAACTAAAGAAATCTATAAAATCCTAAGGAAGAAGTAACACAAGGAAGAAATCCCTTACATGATTGAGAATCATGGGATGGGATGCACAATATATGAAGAGAATACTGAACTAATTGCCAACCATTTCATTCAAACTTGGGGGGGTGTCTACTCCAGTCTCTTCTCAAAGGTGTGTTTTCATGGCTGCCATCTCTAGAGTAAGAACCCAAAATATTGACAAAATATGATACATCTACTTGATGCCTCCATCAATAATAGAGGGCTTATTGAAACTATTGATTCTATGGACAATGGTTAAAGCCTAGATCTAGATGGCCTCACCAATGCGATCTTCAAGGCATTCAGAGTGTTTTGGTGAAACCTTTATGTCTCTTCTCACAAGAAATTCTCCAATTGGATTCTTTGCCTAAATTTCTCAATAAAGGTTTGATAAAACTCATTCACAAAAAACAAAAAAGAACAAAATGGAAAACTAGCAGCCTATCACTGTGCTACAAATTTCCTATAAAATATTTGCAAAGGTCCTACCTAATCAATTTGAATTACATCTTCCCTCATGGATCAATGATGATAGAAAAAAAGGCTTCAATAAGGGTAGATCCATCCTAGAGGATACTATTGATGTGTGAGAAGGCCTATAATCTTTTAAGGAGACTTGTCAAGATTTCCTCTTTATCAAGATTGATTTGATAAAGCTTACAAGTGCCTTGAGTGGGACTTCATTCTCCAATCCCTTAAAGATCTTGTGTGTGGTTCTAAATTCATCAAGATGATCATAATGCTTATGGAAAATGCCTTTGCTTGAATAGCTATTAACGAGCATCTTTCTTGGGTGATTAGATTTAAATGATCTATTAGAGAGGGCTACCCTTGGCTCCTATTCACTTTGCTATTGCCACTGATGGCCTCATCTGCTTGGTTAGCCATTATGCCCATCTTTGGTAGATCCATGGTCTACTACTTCCCCATAGCCAAAATTTCATGATTATGAGACTCTTTGTCGATGACATGAATGTTTGTGCATAATGATATCAATAGCTTCTCTACCTTTTAAAAATGTCTAAACACTTTTTGCATTGCTTCTAGCTATAGAATAAATCACTCAAAAACAACTTTAACGCTATTTGGGGGCCCCCTCCATAGTTTTTGGTCAACCAGGGGTGTGAAGAGCTCCCCAATGGACAAATCTTCTATCTTCTTGGAATTCCCATGGGTTTTGATGTTTCCATTACTTAAAAGAGGAACTAGGCTCTCGCTAAGTTGATAATAAAATTACATACTAGAAGGGTATGTAGTTCAACCTCACAGGGCATGCAATGGTGATCAAAAACTTCTTGCTTTCATTGGTTATATATTTCTTGCCATGTTGGAGACCAAAAGAAGCTTCCTAAGGTCATTATCAATAGCCCTATTTGTGTTTTTTTACAACTTCATGCTAAGTAAGAAAGATGAACAACAATGACGGCTGACATCAATTTTTTGCATATGGAATGCATGTAAAATCTAATAGATATAAAGCCATGCAATAAGAGGCTGAGAGGTTGGACTCTAAGGAATTAGAGGCCTCACACATGCCAAACATGCCTATTTTTGAAGGCTTTTTGGACATTTGCTATAAAGGGAAAGCTCATTTCGTGTAATTTGCTTCAGCTTTATCAAGGCCAAGAAGCCCTTGTGACTTTGGAGCATTATACTAGTTTCTTAGAATTTTGTAGAATTTTTGAGAGGTCAAACTGTTCTTGAAATGAGTTTTTAAGACCATTTTAAACGTCGTTTAGGAGAAATAAGTGTACGTAGGCTCAATCACTTAAGCTGTAATCACTTTGTGGATCAACTTTGAAGGGATTGTGTAGTTGGCTTCTGAATCACTCTCCTCTCATATCCTTCTTCATTTGAACGTTCCATGGCATCATTGAGGTGTCGCAGCCTTATCTACCAAATACAAGATCACTTGCATGCTTTGTGTGCTCATTGCTCCCTATTTTGCACATCTCCATACATGGTTTGGGATGAGAATTCAAGTGCCATCTACACTTGAAGTTGGTAAACACCACTTGGGATCATGTACTTGGGTCTATAACAACTTTATGGCACCCTTACTGGGGATCGATCTACAGATAGAGGTTTTCTACACATGCTTGAAGATATGAAGTAGTTCTTAAGTGCTCTGATAAGAGGAATTGCTTGAGTCTCTTAAAGTTTTGCATTTTCTTTATTATTGTCTTTTTGTATGCAACATTTGGCATTGTACCACAATATCATATAAGTAGGTGTTAAGAAATCTCTTTACCTATGAATACTTTTGCAAGCATCTAGATGTCTCTACATAATATTGTAGGATGGAAGAATCCTTTTTTTTACTTGAAAAAATGCGAAGAAAAAAGGATTTCATAAAGAAATAAGCTCCATTGATGTTTGAGTCCTTCACCCTTGAGCTCAAATATATGTGAGAGGGGGGCAAGATATTTGTAGAGAGAGAAATTCGACACATCATTGCAAGTGACCCCACACAGATGGGGGAGTCCATTTGGCATTACTGTAGAGATATTGGCATTACCTTGATTCCCTTGTAATCAAGATTTGTGTATGATTATGTTCTTGAACAAGACAAGAACATGTTGATGGTATTATGTGTTGGAACATCAAGCTTACACTATGCTTGAGGTGGATTTGATCTACATCAAAGGCTATCACGTCGAAAGAATATTCGTTGGAGAGTTCTTTTTCATATGCTCATTTATTGTATTTTTTTGAGGGATTTTTATGGCTCATTTACCGTTGTAAAAGCCTTGAGCTTTACACATGTAAAGGTAGAAATATAGAGCCAAAATCCCACGAATTTGTGGTGGTTGAAGTTGCATTCAATCAAGCAATCAATCACTTAAAAGTAGATCAAAGTAGATCTTCACTTTTCCTAGATTGTAGGAAAGTGAATTGATTCCCTCCAACAACCATTCCCACTTTCATTTGAATTCAAATTCAACTTGTAAAAGTCGTGGAACAATCCTAGAGTCTATATAAAGACTTGGAATCACTTGTACATTACATGGAAGCAATATACATACACTTGTGACCATCATTGTCTTGCTCCTTCAATTTTCTGCATCATCTTCTTTGCCAACAGTAATCTTGCAGAGGCTGTTGCTCTCTCTCCAGAGCTCCAAATTGAGTGCACGATGACTCATTGGAAAGCTATAAGTGTCTAGTTTATGCCTGTACATTTTCAAAGCATTTGGTTCAGTAAATTTGGAGAAATCTCAGTTTTTTTGCCTCGAGGTCAATCTCTACATATTCCTGAAAAATAGGAAGTACCACCGGTGAATGTCGCATTCATTCCTATAGCATATTTTGCTTATTCCTTATACTTTTATGCATTCCATAAACTCAACCCTATGTGTATCACTCCCATAAAAGGATTGTTTCTAATTGTAATCACGCTGGTCGCTATGGGTATTTGAAGTTCATTGTCTCTTTCCATAGATACTAAGTTTTTTGAGCTAGTCGACCCGTGAACCTATCTGTTTTGTATCGACTCATTCTCCTTGATGCTCCAAAGTACATAGTGCATTTCTTTGCACTTATTGCATGCCTATAAGGTCTATTTGAGTCTCCATAAGCTCAAGGGCTGGTCTTGTGCCGGTTGGCTTGACCAAACTTCGTCGCTTCGAAACACACTTTTCTACCTTCTACAAGCTTCTCCAAGTTCTTTCAGTGGTATCAGAGCTAGATCAAGATGGGTGACGGCTTTCCCTCAATGATCGAGAAGCTTGATCGACATAACTATGCGGCTTGGCAAATCAAAATGGAGGCCTATTTGCAAGGTAAAAATCTTTATGGAATTGTAGCAGGTGATGAAGCTATGCCTATTCGAAGATCCAAAGGAGGACCTACACAAGAGGAGACAGATAAGCTCACACTTTGGTGCGCAAGGGATGCTTAAGCAAGGTCATACATACGAAACTCTATCTCTGACTTTCTATTACCACATATTAGAGGATGCAAGACATCTCAAGAGACATGGGATGCCCTCGAGACTTTCTTTTCTGCTAGTACCAAAGCAGGAAAGAATCATCTTTGGAACGAGTTCAACGAAATGAAGAAGACACCTAAACAAACCATCACAGCGTTTGTTACCAAGGTCAAGGAGGTTGCGGATCAGTTACCATCCATTGGAGAGCTGATTGAAGAAGAGGTCATCATGAGGCAAATTCTCAATGGCATTCGAAGTGATAAGCAATGGCAATCCTTCACGACGGCTTATTATCTCATCATGGATGTGCAGACTCCAGACTTCAACATCTTTCTTGGACAAATCTTCAATCAAGAAGCCAACAATAGCATAAAGGAAGGTAACTCCTATCATGGTAATTCAACTAGTGCTCTATATGCAGATAAGAAGGATAAGAAGCAGAAATGCAAGAAGAAGGAAGAAGATGAAGAAGAGACTTCTCAAGCCAACTTCGCAAGCAAGAGCAAGTGGAAAGGGAAGAAGAAAGGACCAAAGCAAGACAAAGCCAAAGGTCAGAATGTTCAACCTTGTGCCATATGTGATAAGACCAACCACACCACTCAGAATTGCTAGTTCAATGGGAAGACCCAGAAAGGAAGTGGAAGAGGTGGATATGGCAGCAATAGAGGCAGAGGTGGACACAACTTCAACAATAACAATAGAAGCTATAATAGAAGGGACTACAACAATTATTCAGAAGATCAACCACATGAAGACTCATTGCTTCTTATGAATCTAAGCCACAAAGAAGGTAAAGAAGATGATCATTTGTTCTACATAGATTCAGGATGTTCGAATCATGTTGTAGGCAACATTGCTCTTCTATCTGATTTGGAAAGTCCAAAGCATAGACATGAAGTGCAAACAGGGGATGACACGAAGCACAATGTGGAGAAGATTGGTAATGTCAAAGCTTCCAATGGCAGGATAAACATTCTGAGTAAGGTTCTCTATGTACCCACTATCACTAAAAACCTAATAAGTGTAGGCCAAATAGTTGAAAAAGGCTTGCAAGTTAGGTTCACCCAACATGGAGCTTTTGTTGAAGATCCATGTCAAGGCTTCAAAAAGATAGCCCGAGGTGAGAAGCATGGTAGGCTCTTTACTTTTGAAGTAGGAGAAACCAGGAACATAGCTCTATTCAACTTTGGGTCTCAAACCCTAAGTGAGCTTGAAGTGTGGCATAAGAGACTTGCTCATGTGAATGAAAGAACCTTGAAGGATATATGCAGGGATCAAAGTGTTCTAGGACTGCCGAACATATCAAAGCAACACATGATCAACAAGTGTGATGCATATCAGATTGGGAAGGCACAAAGACAACCATTCAACCACAAAGGCTACATCCACAACAACTTATTGGACTTAGTACATACAGATGTATGGGGACCAAGTCAAGAACCTTCATTGGCAGGATCAAGGTATTATGTCTCATTTATTGACGACCATAGTAGATGGACTGTTCTATACTTTATCAAGAGTAAGAATGAAGTGTTTGATTGCTTCAAGAAGTATCTTGCACATGTGGAGAATCACATAGGTAGATCACTAAAGAAGCTCAGATCTAATGGAGGGGGAGAATACTTCTCCAAAGAGTTTGATGAGTTCTTGCAGGACAAAGGTATCAAAAGGGAAGTGACTACAAGGTACTCTCCTCAACTAAATGGAATTGCAGAGAGGAGAAACAAGACATTGGTTGGATCAGCCCAAACAATGCTTGAAGAGAAGAAGTTGCCACATTATCTATGGGCAAAAGCTATTTCAACTGCTGTGTACCTTGTCAATAGACTACCATCCAAATCACTTCAAGGTATGACTCCTTATGAAGCATGGCATGGAAGAAAACCTAGTCTTGGACATTGCAAGGTTTTTGGTTGTTTAGCTTATGTTCATGTACCATCACAATTAAGAGGTGAGCTAGATGAAAGGGCAACGAAGGCAGTGTTTATTGGATATGATTCAACTCAGATGGGTTACAGGTTCTTCAATCCTTCAACCAAGCAATTCACTACAAGTAGAGATGTTGTGTTTGAAGAACACAGGTCTTGGTATGATGAAGACAAACAAAAGGTAACACTACCATATGATCTTGATTCTGACTCTCATCAATTAGGAAGTAAGCATGATACACAGGTCCAGGATCCAAGAAGTGATACAGATGATGACCAAGATGAAAGGGAAAAGGATTACAAGCTATGGAAGTCAAGAGGCAAAGCAAAGATGCAAGAGGTTGGATGGACACTTGGGATTTGGTTCCAATGTCGTCGAATCAAAAGGTAATTGGTTATAGATGGGTATATAAAGTTAAAAGAAATTCAGATGGATCAGTCTGCAGGTACAAGGCAAGATTAGTTGCCAAAGGATGCTCACAAACTCATGGTATAGACTATGAGGAAACATTCTCGCGAGTTGCAAATATGACTACAATCAGGACATTGATAAGTGTAGCTGCTGCAAGGAATTGGAGACTCCTCCAACTTGATGTGAAAAATGCATTCTTAAATGGTTAGATAAGTGAAGAGGTATACATGTCACAACCACCAGGTTTTGAAAACCCTAATCATCCATCTTATGTTTGCAGACTTAAGAAAGCATTGTATGGATTGAAACAAGCTCCTAGAGCTTGGTTCAAGATCAAGGGTTCAAAGCTAGCAGCTCAGATCCTTCTCTATTCATCAAAAGGGATCACAATGAGGTTATCTATCTATTTGTATATGTAGATGATATTATTGTGACAAGTGATGATCTAAATGGCATTCAAAGGATCAAGAGACACATGCAAGAGGAGTTCAAAATCAGTGACCTAGGTGAGCTCACATATTTCCTAGGTATGCCGGTGATATATACAGATGAAGGAATGTATTTGACTCAAAGAAGATACATTCACGATCTTCTTCTCAAGTTCAAAATGGAGAACACTAAACCTGTAGGTACACCTTTGGAGATGAATCATAAACTTAGTGTTTATGAAGGTGAGAAAATTGAAGACATTAAAGAGTATCAAAGCTTGGTAGGTAGCTTGATATATGCTACTCATATAAGGGCAGACATCTCATATAGTGTGGGAGTGCTTAGTCAATTCATGCACTCACCGAGAAGACCACACATGGATGTGGCTAAGAGAGTACTTAAGTATCTCAAAGGTACAATCAACGAAGGTATATTCTATCCTTACTCTTTAGATTTGGATATCAAAATCTACTCCGATGCAGATTGGGCAGGAGCTAAGGATGATAGAAAAAGTACATCTGGTTACTTAGCATTTGTAGGTTCGAAGCTAGTGTCATGGAGTTCCAAGAAGCAACCAACAGTTGCTTTATCCTCAACTGAAGCAGAGTACAGAGTCTTGACCATAGCAACTCAAGAGGCAATATGGTTAAAAGCATTGTATACAGATTTGGGACTTGTGAGTTCCAAACCTCACATATTTGGAGATAATGTAAGTTCCATGCTTCTAACAGCAAATCCTATTTTCCATGCGAGAACCAAGCACATAGAAGTCCATTACCACTTCATCAGGGAGAAGCTCATGGCAAAGGAGATTGACATTTCTTTTGTTCCTACTAAAAAGCAAGTAGCAGATATGATGACGAAGGCACTTGATCGAATAAAACTTTGTAGATTCAAAGCTATGGAAGGTATTCAACCTATCAGAGAATGAAGACTCAAGCATACTTTAGCTTGAGGGGGAGCTATTGGAACATCAAGCTTACACAATGCTTGAGGTGGATTTGATCTACATCAAAGGCTATCGCGTCGAAAGAATATCCATTGGAGAGTTCTTTTTCATATGCTCATTTATTGTATTTTTTTGAGAGATGTTTGATGGCTCATTTACCGTTGTAAAAGCCTTGAGCTTTACACATGTAAAGGTAGAAATATAGAGCCAAAATCCCACGAATTTGTGGTGGTTGAAGTTGCATTCAATCAAGCAATCAATCACCTAAAAGTAGATCAAAGTAGATCTTCACTTTTCCTAGATTGTAGGAAAGTGAATTGATTCCCTCCAACAACCATTCCCACTTTCATTTGAATTCAAATTCAACTTGTAAAAGTTGTGGAACACTCCTAGAGTCTATATAAAGACTTGGAATACTTGTACATTACATGGAAGCAATATACATACACTTGTGACCATCATTGTCTTGCTCCTTCAATTTTCTGCATCATCTTCTTTGCCAACAGTAATCTTGCAGAGGCTGCTGCTCTCTCTCTGGAGCTCCACATTGAGTGAAAGATGACGCATTGGAAAGCTATAAGTGTCTAGGTTGTGCTTGTAAATTTTCAAAGCATTTGGTTCAGTAAATTGGGAGAAATCTCAGTTTTTCTGTCTCGTGGTCAATCTCTGCATATTCTTGAAAAATAGGAAGTACCACCGGTGAATGTCGCATTCATTCCTATAGCATATTTTGCTTATTCCTTATACTTTTGTGCATTCCATAAACTCAACCCTATGTGTATCACTCTTGTAAGAGGATTGTTTCTAATTTTAATCACGCTGTGTTGGAAGCAGCCAGAGGCACAGACGACACGGAAGCATGTAACGACAGAGCAGGGAGCCAGTCGAATCGTTTTTCAAAGAATTATGTTTCCAAATACTTTCCAAAAACCTCCAACAGTGATTTTTATCACTATTGTAACATATGTAACATAGAAAACCCCATTTTGTAATCCATAGCTCCATTTTGTGCAAGCCGAGGAGTCCTCGAGCTTGAGGAGCTTAGGTAGAACAAGCGTATCAATTTTCGTTATTTTTAGACATCGTTTACCCTTCCAAATAGCATCTAGGACCTAATTTTTAACTATGCCGGTCACTAGATGTGAAACCGGTCAAAACTAGTCTAGAAACTATAAAAAGAGCTAGAGAGCTCATTTTTGAGGTTGGTTAGTGTTGGCTAGTGTGAGCTTAGAGCTATTTTGAGCTTGTAATAGTGTTCTTGAGTAATAGAGCTAATTTCCCACCTTCTATTGTGTCTTGCTTGTCTCTTCGTAGTGTGTGTGTATGTGTGTGTGCATTTCTATGCTTCTCACCTTCACTCTCACTTCATCCCACATTCACGATCTTCATATCACTCCTATCTCTTCCGTGGATTGACAATTAAGGAGGTGAGGCTTCTTAACGTGGTACTTACCATTGTGCTAGAGCAACACCAAATTTGGCGCCGTTGCCGGGGATCGAGTCTAGGACGAATGTGTGATGGTAAGAGTATAGCGAGAAGTGGCGTTGGAAGGTAAAAATTTCAGTTTTTGTTGTTGTTTTTACTTAGTTTTTAGTGTTTTTCACCTCCCCCACACTCCATCTTCATCACCGCATCATCATCTTCATCTCCAAAAAAAATCAGAAAATTCACCATATCCACCATTCTCCTCATTTCCCCTCATTTGTGCATGCGAGAGAGTGAGAGAGAGCTTTTGTGCTTGTGTGAGTTTTCTTGCAGGAACAGTACTCCAGTGCATCAGGAAGGCTGCAAAAAGGTAAGAAAATCATCTTCTGTCAGAAATTTCCGAGTGTGTCAGACCATCGCGATGGTCTGCAAACTTCGGAATTTTTGGTAAGCGACCACACAGGCGTGTAGGCGACCCTTGCGCATCTACGAATCCACAGGCGCATCTCAAAAATTCATAGTTTGGTGGACCATCGCGACGGTCTCAGACCATCGCGATTGTGTCACACCATCGCGATTGGCTCACGCCATCGCGACGGCTCGGCCGGACCATCGCAACGGTCTCACGCCATCGCGACGGTCTCATGCCATCGCGACGGTTCATTTTGGACCACCGCGACGACACCCTCAGACCATCGCGATTGTGCACTTTCACGCCATCGCGATTGTGCACTCTCACGCCATCGCGACGGTGCACTCTCACGCCATCGCAATTGTGCACTTTCACGCCATCGCGATTGTGCACTCTCACGCCATCGCGACGGTGCACTTTCACGCCATCTCGATTGTGCACTTTCACGCCATCGCGATTGTGCACTTTCACGCCATCGCGATTGTGCACTTTCACGCCATCGCGACGGTGCACTCTCACGCCATCGCGACGGTCCCAGACCATCGCGATTGTCTTACACCATCGCGATTGTGCACCCCCATCGCAAATTTTAGGGTTTCATTTTTTGGCCAATTTTGGGGCTATTTTTGGGAAATTTTTGGGTGATTAGACTCATAGGAGACCCCTTAGCTCATATTTGGAGAAAAACCTGTTTGTCAGTTTTTACCCCCCAGGGCCTGAACGGTCATAACTTTTTCATCCGAAGTCCATTTTTTGAGCTTAATAGCTCGTTAGAAAGCTCTTTACGAGTACTACGTGAACTCAACTGTTTTTTTTCTTAAAGGATACGTCTATTTTTAGATAAGCTATTTTGAGGTTGACCTAGTTTGGGACTAGAAAGCCAGGGGGCAAGCATTGAAAAGTTGGGCAAAAGGGAAGGGACTTAAAAGGTGCATATACTCAAGTGCTTGATCATCCAACTGTGAATTGGTCTAATATTGGATTTTTCCAGGTCTAGCAAGGGCAATCAAGGGCAACCAAGGCAAGGCAATGAAGGGCATAAAGCTTGGGAAGCGTGGCTTCTTGGGCATCAGAGCAACCAGAAAAGCTGACTCGAGGTTGGAAGATTACTCAACCCCCTCAGTCAATTCTTAGCCTAGGATAAACGGTAGTGTTGTGGATTAACGACGATAGGAACGCCTCAAGTTCAAGATATTTAATTCTTTCAAGTCTAAGACTACAAGTAAAGGTGTGTGACACGAAAACCTAAAGGAAAGAACCTAAGTCTGACGGAACGAGAACTCAAAATTATAACGGAAAGTCGAATTCCTGACGCATACATTAAGACAAGAATCTAAAGAAATTTAAAAAGAATCAAGACAGTAATAACAAAGAATCATTGACGATCTGAGCGTGTACTGAGTGTGCAAGGAAGAAAATTAATGAACCTTAGATCGGGCAAACATATAGGCAAGTCAGACCGGTGAAGCCTTAGATCATCACAGGCAAGTGTAAGAACTACTGCACGATCGTGGGCTCAGCAATTGAACACTAGTTATCCCTACGAGAGCTCAGATACTAGTGATTCAAAAATGGCATTTAGCACAGAAAGACTAGAAGAAGGGTCGAATGTAGCCTATTTAGAAAAACCAGAAGGACCCTATAGAACGCAACTAGAGTTTCTCCGAACCAACCGATTAGGTGCTTGCATCTATGAGGATGGTTTGCGAAGGCAAGTGGTGCAAATGCACAACCCCGATCAACCCATGGGATTGGAACATCCAGTGGTGAAATTCGAGAGAGACGCGTACATAGACAAGGAAGGAACGATGTACATCTTAAGTACGCAGCCAAACAATACCAACGAGTTTGGCGTGATTCAACCAGAGACGGAAGCAAAATCTCAAGGAAAAGAACCATTAGAAGAGCCTAGAACACCTAGAGGGAAATCTGTACTGACACGAGTACTAATCCCGGATTGGATCCCTCAGGACAACAGAAGCATAGAGTTGTTTGTAAATAAAGAAACTGATGAAGCCTTTTGGAGATACAAGACCGAAATACTTAGTGAAGTAGGAATCATCACGATATACGAGTTCAAGGACCCGGATACACCTGGAAAGGTCGTATACCTGGATGAGACTTCAGAAAGAGTCTTTGTGGTGCCTGACCGCGCTAAAAACACATACACATGGAGAGGTGAATTGGTATTCCCTCCATCTAGGACGAACATGAACACAACTCAACAAGGGGCAGGAACATCCTCAGCCCATGGAAATCAAAGAGAGGGAAATAAAGAGAGACCGGAAGTAAGCTTTAATCATCCCATGGGGAGAGATAGAACAACCACAGACACTAATAGAGCAGACAGACAAAGAGATCATGGAATACCAGGTGGTAGAGATGATTTTCCTCTACCCAGACCACGTGAACACGCAAGAATATTGAGACCCACACAGTTAGTAAAATCCATGAAAAATTACTTTGATGGGACGGGAGATCCCTATGACCACGTCGCAGAATTCAAGCAAGTACTAAGAGCCGAACAAGTTGAAGACATGTTCACGCAATACAACACATTTGGACTAACGTTAAAGAATACCGCTTTAACTTGGTTCCAACCTTTGCAACAAAGGCAATTTAGAGACATCCATCACTTTTTAGAGTCATTCATCACTGAATTCTCTAAAAGTGGGATTAGACATGACACGTCTTCGTTGATTCATAGCTTTAAACAGACCCCTCAGGAAACAGTTAGACTGGCAGGACGTAGGTTTAGACAATATGTTGAACGATGTCCAATGCAAGAGCTACTATCACAAGCTAAGCAAGTGTCATTGTTTCTAGATGGCTTGTTGAGCTCTAAACTACGCTCCTATGTGTACCTAAAAGAACCCAGAACGCTAGAGCAATGTGTGAGAATATGCATAGACATTGAGGACAACTTAGGAGATGAGTTGGAACTCTCAAAGGTCTATAAGGACTCAGACTGTTCATCTCTAGCATCCACAAAATTGTCTAGCTCAATAGAAGACCTTGCAGAAAAAGTGGCCCAGAAACTAGGAGTTTCTAGTAAACCTAGGGTGCTAACAAACAAGCGTTGTTACACCTGTGGTGGTGATCATATGGCAAATGTGTGTCCCAATGCACCACAACCACAAGCCAACCCTAGTGGCCAATACTGTACAATTGAGAGAAGATACACGAATCATACGGCTCAGGACTGCCCATACAACAAACAAACCGTGAGACAGAACTATCCGCAAGCATACCCGCAGCCAGGTAGGTATCAAGGCCAATACAATGCTCAGCCTTATTACTATAGGCCTCCTCAGAATTACCCATACCAGGCTCAACAGAGACCTCAACCTGTCTTAGATCAGCAGCCACCCCCACCAGCGAATGTCATCTCAGTCAAATACGCGGCTGTAGAAGAGAACCTAAGTAGGGCCTTAGTGCCTTCTTCACCTTTGATCACAGAGAGTGACCCACACTCAAACAGTTTTGACTCTACGCATGTAGATAGTCCACCCGCATATTACACAGAGTCACCTGAACACGTGGAGACATATCATTACGATAGTCCACCAGTGGAACCTAGTTGGGAGCCAGACTATGCTAATGTGATGTACACAAACCCAAATCCACGGCCCCAATTGAGACAACAAAGACCACAGGGCCCTAGAGGACCATGCTTTAGGTGCCAAGGAGATCATTTCATAAAGGATTGTCCACATCCCCCGATAGCAAGACAATCACAGTACTATAACATCCAAGGCTTTTGTGCTGATTGTGGCAAAGAGCACATAATCAAAGATTGTCCTAAAAATCCAGTTAACGCTTCGAATGTGACACCGATCAATGTGATAGGTATTGTAAGTAACGCAGATGGATCCAACCCTACGTACGTGCCTATCCAAGCTATAACAAGAGCCCAGACTCTCTTACAGAACCAACAGCTTAATCAAGAGAAAGTAGCCGGAACCAGTGAAGTTGCAGAATCTAGTAGCAAAAAGACAAAATCTTGGAAAGATTCTAGAGAAAGAATTAAGAGAAAATGGAGTAAAAAGATAAGTGAGTTGGAAGGAAGTTTGAAGGAATCTAGAGCCAAAATCCAAGAATTGACTTCACAGGAATTGAATCGAGAGAATCCAGCTCAGAAATCAGGATCAGTTTTAGCGGAACCCATACCAAAAAATCTAGACATGATGTTTCCTGCATATCAGGCTAGATTAAAAGAGGGACCTCAGGTAGCTGAAATGAGCAAAAACTACCCTCGAGCTGATCTAGAAATTGAGAGAACTAAACTTTGCATGAAAATGGTAGAACTAGCACAAGCTTTGTTCGAAGCCTCTAGATATCTTAATTGGAATAACATGGCAAATCCGGAACTACACTTTCAAGGATTATTGGAGAGGCTAGAATATTTGATTGAAAGCAAAGAGAAAAAGGATCAGCCTAGGAACTCTATTGTCCCAGAGACACAGGAAAGGAATGCGCCATCCCTGTCTCAAGTACCCAACTCAGAAAGTCAAGACAATTTGTCTTCCATACATAGGTACTCACATGAATTTTTGAGAGAAATCCAAGAAGAGAAATGGAGAAAAGAACAAGGAACTCATCCTCATATTCAAGAAATAGATGACTTGCAGGAACAATTTCCCCAAGACATTCCCTCTATTTATGATGATGTAGAGGAAGAACAACTGAGTGAACACACAGGCTTTGAATCTAATTCTTTACAAGAATTACCTCAGTTCACAGGACCTTGGGAAGCAAAGTCTATTAGTATGAGAGCACCCACGATAATAGTGAGGAATGAAGAATCAGTAATCCCTAGAAACACGGAAGTGATCAAGAACACTAAAGTACAATGTAATCTCACTCTAGAGGAGTTGCTAAAGATAAAACCAGAATTGTGTAAACATGTAGCAAATCAATTCCCCGAGCTTGCTACTACTCCCTCACAAATAGGATCACATAAGAAGGTACCAGAAATACCCGTAGAAAAGATTGGAGATGTAAGCGAAGGAGAGGAAGGTAACACTTATCTTCCGATAACCCATCAGGGCTACACCACGAAAGCCATCCTAGATTCAGGAGCCGGAGTAGCCATCGCTACCACCGCTTTATGGAAACGTTGGGGTAAGCCAGCATTGAGACCCACCAGGATGAAGCTACAAATGGCTGATGGACACATAGAAAAACCATTAGGCTTACTAGAAGGAATATCTCTCACCACTTGTGGTGTAGAATTTGAGCATACCTTTGCCATTTGTGACTTTGCAAAAAATCATGCATATGAGATGATATTGGGACGACCATTCATGCGTCAGTTGCAAATTGTACAAGATTGGGGAACTAATTCGTGTACTTGCAACATTTAGGAGTGACTACCAAAGTCAATCTTAAAGACTATTCACATCAAGATGTACCCCCAATACAATGGAATACCATCCATAAGACACCAGTAGAGACGGAATCTGTGCACTCATTAGAATCAGATCCTTCTTGGTTGCATGAGGATACTCATTTATGGATGTGTAAAGTAGCCAAACAAGAGGAAGAAAGATTAGAAGCAAGGACCTTAGGTGCAGAACAACATCCACGAACCCTTCAAGATCCAGCCTATGCACCTGTAGTATTCCCAGACGAAGAGTTTGAACCCCATGGTTGGGTAGAAATCCTAGCAACCATGGATGTAGCCATCAATGAAGAACAATGGACACCCCACTGTGACGAGGATGGCTATGACATTTCAGTTTTCACGATAGAGCCAATCATGTGCGATGCGATTTTAGAAGAGTGTGAACCTAACACTGATGCATTTGAGGATGCAAGCGATTTTGATTTAGAATCAATTATCATGGACCCACCCTTTGCATCAGAGGAAGAATATTTTTTCGAGGTAGAGACTCACACTCAGAGACACGAGGAAATTACGAATGAGGTGAGGTTAGCCACGGAAGTGACTAACAAGAGTGAAGGCAAGAAAAGAAAGAAGAAAGAAACCATGTCAGAAAAAGAAGAGTCTTTGTTTGAAGTACCTGAGAATTTCAAGAAATATGAAATCGAAGATAGAAGAATCATGGTACGAATGCCTAATAGAAAGG
Organism: Ceratopteris richardii; assembly: GCA_020310875.1. Lineage (NCBI taxonomy): Eukaryota > Viridiplantae > Streptophyta > Polypodiopsida > Polypodiales > Pteridaceae > Ceratopteris > Ceratopteris richardii. The sequence continues at coordinate 119,177,934 of CM035424.1, forward strand.
CGAATGACGGACAAGTATATGATAACCGAGAGAAAACCAAGAAAATAATAGTTGCCATAGAAGGAGAAGAAGAAAAATGTACATACATAGGGCATGATTTGACGAAGGAAGAAGAAGAAGAGCTAGTTGCCCTATTGCGCGAATATAGAGATGTTTTTGCGTGGAGTTACAAAGATTTGAAAGGAGTAGATCCAGATATATGCTCTCATAGAATCCCTATGACTCCAGATGCAAAACCTACGAAACAGAAACCGTACACGTACAATGATAACTACGCTGCGAAGATTAAAGAGGAGATAGATCGCTTGATAGAAGCAGGATTCATTTACGAAATTGAGCATACCGAATGGGTATCCCCCATTGTGGTTGTACCCAAGAAGAATGGAAAATTGCGTGTGTGTATTAACCTTAAAAAAGTTAATGCCGCCACGATTAGAGACAGTTATCCTCTTCCTATCACAGAACATCTATTGGAAAGAGTTGCGGGCAAGGAAGTTTACAACTTTCTTGATGGATTTTCAGGCTATAATCAAGTAGCCATTGCTCCAGAAGATCAACACAAGACGGCATTTGCCACTGAATGGGGTATATTTGCATTTCGTGTGATGCCATTTGGCTTAACAAATGCACCCGCCACTTTCCAGCTACTCATGTGTCATGTTTTTAAGGAATTCTTACGCAAGAGTTTGGAAGTTTATGTCGATGACTTATGTGCTCATTCAAATGTAAGACAGACACATATCCCAGAGTTAAGACAAATATTTGACAAATGTCGAGAATATCAGGTTTGTTTGAACCCAGAAAAATGCGTTTTCATGGTCAGACAAGGCAAAATTTTAGGACACATTGTGTCAAAAAATGGAATCTCTACGGATGAAGAAAAGGTGAAAGTAATTGCAGAATTACCTAGACCAACTAATGTGAAAGAGGTACAAGCATTTATGGGCCATTGCGGTTATTATAGGAGATTCATACACATGTATGCAATCATAGCCAAGCCTTTGTACTCTCTTTTAACCAATTTTGAATGGACAGATGAATGTGAAAAGTCATTCAATGAACTCAAACGACGTTTGTGCTCAGCACCTATATTGACTACCCCAGATTGGAGTAAGCCATTCCATGTACATGTGGATGCATCCAATTATGCCATAGGATGCGTGTTAGCACAACCGACGAATGAAGGTAACATAGATCTCCCCATAGCTTACGCGAGCAGACAATTGAACACAGCAGAAAGAAATTACACCACGACGGAACGAGAAGGATTAGGGATGATCTACGCAGTAAAGAAGTTTAGGCACTACTTGTTGGCGAACAAATTCAAGTTCTTTACAGATCATCAAGCCCTATTGTACTTAGTCAACAAGCCATGTAACACAGGACGACTAATACGATGGTTTCTATTACTCATGGAGTATGATTTTGAAGTCGTAGTCAGGAAAGGAAAGACACATCTTAGAGCTGACCACCTTTCAAGATTAAGCTCAGGAGAAGCTCCTCAAGGAGTAGTGGATGAGTTACCAGACGCATACTTGTTTAATCTTGAGATAGGACCAGAATGGGCTAAGCCTATAGTCCCCGTGCTGACATACGGACCCAAGAATCCTAGGATAAAGATCAAAGAGGGAGAGATTACCAAGTCTCAGAGATACCAAATAATGGCAGGAAGCATATATAAACAGGATAATCAAAAGATTCTTGCTTGTTGTGTAGATGAATCAGAACATGCGAATTGGTTGCAATTAGCACACGTAGGTGCATTAAAGCAACATCATTCAAAACATCAAACACTACAGACTCTGCATAGACTAGGAGTATATTGGCCTTCGATGGAAGCAGATGTCTACAAGTTGTGTAAGGAATGCAATGTTTGTTGTGAAAGACCACCAGTAGAGCATGCTACATTATATCACGTGTCTCTCACACCAGACTGGAGTGAACCTTTAGTGACATACTTGAGGACGAAGACATTCCCTCAAGGAATGACCTTAGCTCGACAACGCAGTCTGGAGCAAGAAGCTCAAGACTATTCACTTATTGGCGATAATCTATACAAAAGAGGACGAGATGGATACCTAAGACAATGTGTTCATGAAAGAGATTATCTGAGCATACTAGAGACTGCACACCAAGGTGTTGCAGGAGGTCATTTTGGACCCGATAGGATAATCAAAGCCATCCTCTTTGCAGGATCATGGTGGCCCACTCTTCACATGGATGCTCATACCTATGTAAAGAGATGTGATGTGTGCCAAAGAACTCAGTTTCCTACTCGCAGAGACGAAATGCCATTGAAACCCATGATTGGCGGACGTGCATTTTCTAAGTGGGGTATAGACTTTGTAGGACCCATTAACCCCCCTGCAAAAGGCACACATGCTGAATACATTATTGTTGCCACAGATTATCTGACGAAATGGGTAGAGGCAAAAGCCACGAACAAGAATGATGCACACACAACTGCAAAATTCTTATTTGAGAATGTCTTTACAAGATATGGATTGCCTATAGAGTTAGTGAGCGATCGAGGCACTCACTTTCTAAACCAAGTCATTGAATATTTGTTACAGGATTTTATGGTGATTCACAAGAAATCCGCACCATATCATCCTCAGGCCAATGGTCAGGCTGAAAGCACTAATAAAATCCTTTGTAACGTACTGACGAAACTCGTGAACAACAAACGTTCAGATTGGGACAAACAGTTACACCACGCTGTTTGGGCATATCGAGTGGCCTACAAGACCGTACTCAATGCAACTCCCTTTCAGATGGTTTTTGGTCAGAATGCTGTGCTTCCTTTGGACTTCTTGATACCGACCCTTAAGGTTGCACAAGAACATCAGTGGACCGGCCATGAATTATCAGCGAGAATAATGGACTTGGAACGATTAGGAGAAACCAGGCTAAAGGCAGCAGCAGGAATATATGCAGCGAAGAAGCGACAGAAAGCATATTTTGATGCACATGTGAAAGATAAAGGCCTAAAAGAAGGAGATTTAGTTCTAGTATATACGCTAAAGCAACACACACGTAAGTTATAAAAGCGAGGTTATGGACCTATGATCATTAACAGACTCTCAACAAGCGGAGCAGTACAATTAGCCACTTTAGAAGGAGATATAATGCCTAATTATATTAGTGGCTGTAGAGTCAGGCTATATTAGGAACCTCTTACTGAGGATATGCTTAGACGACTCACGTTGGCAAAGAAGCGTAAGGAGGAAGAAAATAGAATACGAGCGGAAGCTCAGGCAGAAGCAATAGAACACATTAAACGCATGAAGTTAAGAAGACAAGGACTAGGGAGAGAACATTATAACCATCTGGAAACTACACCCAGATATCCCATGGCCATGTGTCAAGTAAAGTCAACCACTCATCCTAGTATAGTGGACAGGAGACCATTCATTACAGTCAGGCTAGAGCACGGCAACCCTTGCCAAGAGCTCAGGGCTCTAATTGACTCAGGTGCTGCGACTAGTGCGATTAGATGGTCCCACTATAAGGATTCAGGAATAGAAATGCGGCCAATTGAGGCATACCTCATAGGCCTAGGAGGCATGGAAACCCCTTGCATGGGTGAGGTGGACCTTCCTATCCTCATTAAGGATGTGACCATGACAGCGAAGCTACTAGTGTGCCATGATGACGACCTGATAGAACCCCTAATCCTTGGCCAAGATTGGCTATACGATCACTCAGTGGACCTAAATCTTAGACAAGGCTCCCTACAGATTGGAACCTTAGAACAGAAGCGAGTGATACCGCTTGACTTCCCTAATTGCATTCTGATTAAGGTTTGTAACCCTAAACCCTATGAAACGCATGCAACGGAAGACCGGAAGATCTTGGGTCAGACCAGTCACGTTATGTCTACTCCAACCCACTCGAGCTTGGCTAGGGACAATTGTCAATCAGAAGAACGACAGGAGATCTTCCCTGGGGCTTCCTGCAAACTAGAAGGGGCAGCTACCCAACCGCTAGGGCAGATGAACACAATCAGCGGTCAGGTGGGTTGCATCAGCGACCAAATGAGCACAACACCCTGCGGTGCTCATCCTTCCAAACTTGCTGCGGACTGGCCTAGATTAAAGATAAATAACGAATCACTTCCTAATGGGCAAGTCACGCAAGTGTTGGATCTCCCTTCTTTTCCAAAGCAGAGCGTCCAATGGACCTCTCAAACCCAACCTCAAAGGAGTCAACCACAACAGAGGAACACAGACCGATGACACCACCAGACAAGGCAAGGAAAGCAGCAGTATCAACATCACAGAACAAGTGGCACGAGACAAATATGGGTGCCAAAAGGACAGCAACCACAAGCTATTGGCAACACTGCAGACGAGAGCAGGACAAAGTTTCAACAGAAGCAGAGTCAGCATCCAAAGTCACCTCGATGGTCTTCCCCTAGTACAAATACTCAACAGATTTGGATCGCTAAGAAGTATCTTATCAATCGACCCACACCCATGCAGATTTGGGTACCCAAACAATGTATTATAGCCCAACCCTCTAGCCATGTAATATATACCCCTCAGAAATCTTTCCATCCTTCAATACCACCAAACCCGATACCACTTTTTGTCCCTCAGCAGAAACATACCACCCACTCAAAGACTCTTAGGAAATGGATACCGAAACATATCCAGACGTCTTTTTGTACCCCCTTATCTAACAATTCTCCCACCCCGTTTAAACTCCACCCTTGTAATAATTCACCTTCAACCAAACCTTGTATAAATTCATACACCCAAACCCCACATCATGCATAATAAAAGCTCATCAAGAATTGCGGGCATAATCTGAAGCATGTAGGCGTCTAGAGACCTGCATTAGTGTTGCAAAAAATCATTGCATCAATCACTTCACGACACTTGGCTACACGGGTTACACATCGGTTATGGAAAGGGATTGCGGTCTCACCTTAATGGGATCATAATTAATTTCCATACTAATGTGTTAATCTTTTGTAGCAGATCTTTTCCATTTAGCTCATCAGTCATCATGCAAACCGAAGCAGGACCATCAGAGGCTGGCCCCAGTGCACCGATGGCCACTATTGGAGAATTACTAGCAGAATCTTATCCTACGATGCAACCACCAGAATTTCAAGGTTTTTTAGGACCCATGCCAATCGATGATCCTCCTAGAGGATATACCGAGAAGATTCATCGTAATTCTCACTGGTTTCAAGGCCTAGCAGGACCATTAGCAGACGCTGATTTCATATTTGAGGCCAATTTGGCATTTGATCTTCGCACATGGACCAAGTACCAGTTCTTGTCACGAGAATTTGAAGGACTGCAGACTACACAAGATCTAACGCACGTTTGGGCACGAGCGGGATTTACAGAATATTTTAGTGACCCTCTTCCTAAACCCGATTTTTACAGATGTTTTTACTTGGTAACCACCTTAACGGCTTCAGAGAACAAGGATCTACCTGGCACATTCATGTTACCATCCTTGGTAAATGATCCTCCATTCAGAAGGTTTTATTTGTCTAAAGATTTAATTCGCGCAGCTCTAAAAATACATGGAACACACACTCCAACGGAGAAAGAACGGCTAGTCCCAGAGCAGATGAAACGGGGTGACGTAACTAAGTGGGAGGATATTTCTGCTATAACCCCTGAGCTTTCTAAGCCATTACGAATATGCATGCAACACTTTGCTTTCCCAGCTCAGGATCGTTTTACCATGCCTCACAAGAGAATCTGGTTTGGTTTATACTTAGCATGTACTGGACCGCAAACGGTTGATCTCGCTAGCTGGATAATTGATCAGCTCTATTTGGCACAACATAGGTGGGAGCGAAAGAAGGTAATCAATGGATGCTGCGCCCTCACCAGGATCATATATATGTGCTTGGCGTATGACTTACCAATTGAGCGTGCCATGACCAGTGAGGAACTGAAAGCATTTAAAGGCACCACTAGGAAGGCTAGAAAGTCTAGCAAAGGCAGAGCCGGAAAGCGGATGAGAGGTACTATCCCATGCCTACAAGTCCCAGAATCACCCTCGCCACAACCATCTCCAGAGCAGTCACCAACAGCAGCCACTCCCGCGGTACCACCAATTCGTATACGGTTATCAAGACCAGTTACGCCGGAGGGCACCACCAGTACTGTTGCACCCCAAGCAGCCACAACCACAGAACCTATCACCACAGCAGCTGAACTTCCCACCACTATTGGTGCGGAAGCTTTCTCTTTTCCAATACCCCATTTAGAACCAGGACAAGCAGAGCCACTGGACCAAACTTTTGATTTTGAGATGCCCGATGCATTCTTCAACGAGTTCCAGTTTTCAGAAGGACAACTGTTTTCTCAAGAATTTGAAAGGCCTAGCTACCCTACCACACCCAGGGATCAGCCACAAGGACAGGTCGTGTCCAGCTCTGATGACAAAAGAACAGCAACCGATGACGACGAAGGAGACGACGAAGCTAGCCAGGGAACACAGGAATCCCAGGAGCATGAACAGACAGACGGCCAAGGCCAACAAACAGACACACATGGTGATACAAGTACCCATGAAGATGAAACTTACGAAGCAGCGGCTTACACACTGGCTATCAAGAAGCTGTATAGAACTATGGAAAAAGTTTGGGCACGCAAGAAGCTGATAGAGGAAGAGAGCCAAAAAATAATAGAACAAGAACTTGTCACAGGCGGATTCGAAGACGCATACATCAAAGGATTCAAAGAATTAGTCAAATCAGTAGGCTCCAACGAGGCACTCAGGTACTTGCAAAGAAAGCCACTACCACAGTTTGACCCCCGCCACTACCACAGTTTGACTACTTTCAAAGCCCGGCGAATACATTCGTGCACCAACCGGAGCACAATCTTCAGAACAAGCCAGGGAGGCATGCCTCGTCCCTGAAAGTTTGTTGGCTGTGGAAACCATCTTTGTAGATTCCCCACCCCGCGCTACAGCTGTACAAACCTCAGTAGTCACTGAAGTACCGACCACCCCAACCGCTCCTCGCTCACCGCCCGTCCATCCAGCCTCCCCTCTTCACCCTCCTTCCCCCAGACCAACATCTTCATTCGCCGGAGGTGTTGCAGAAATCGTCTTTACGACCACTCACCCCACAATTCCCGTACCCATTAGCCCTAGTCTACCCCCACCCACACCTAACTTTCTATCCAACCCATTCCTCCATCCATCTTTTCCATCTTTCCCCACTACTCCAAGACCCCTATTTCCATTCCCCCCACCATTAACCTTCTCCCCCGTCTCACCTCCCCGACCCACTGTAACCCCTCTTTCCCCTTTCCACCAAGCTGCTCCAGCCAGCCCCCCTGTAAATTACCCCTCAACCTTTGTAAATCCCGTATTTACACCGGCACGAGCACCCACGATCACACCCATATTCACGGTCACCGCACTAGATACGTCCACTGACATGGACATCTCACCACCCACTGCACCATCACTCACTTCACTCACGGCACAAACATTTTTAGGCACATCACAATTTTCAACCATCACTACATCATCCACCTTCCCACCCCCATTCCCCATTCCCGTTGCATCTACACCAACTGCATCTTCATTTAGCACCCCGTTAATACTATCACCCACTGTAGATAATGCATTTCGACAGATGTTCATGTGTATGACGCAAGTAAGAGATGAGTTCACATCTCTTGGTGATAATTATCAGCCGCTGTAGAGGACAACCAATGACTTACAGTCGCAGCTTAATTTATTGTCTATTGAGAATGCCTCTCTGAACACCCGCTACCAGGAATTACGCGAGGCTTATCACAAATTAGAACTAGAAAGCGAAGAAAAGACCAAGGAAGCCACTGCTGACCTGGATAACTTATTAAGAGCCCAGACAGTCCGCAATGCAACGCTAACACGAAACATGGGCTTACTACGAAGACACCTAGCAGCCGCCAAGGAAGAAAACCAGCGCTTATAGGATCAGAACCGAGAAAACTTAGAAGCAGCGCTCGACCACCCAGACCAACCACTCAGTCCTAGCAGGTTCAAAGCCATTCCTTCAGACTCGATGAGGATGCTGCTAGAAGATCATGTAAGATTACTAGATGAATACGACCGCATGAACGAGGAGTTACAGAAACTCAAAGAAGATCACAAATTACTCCAGTTACGAGAACCGGCACACCAAGACATACCAGCACCTGTGGACCCCTCTCCTGACCTCCTAGAGGAACTCAACTCATTACGGGCCCAGGTATCGACCCTTGAATCAAGGATTGCAGTATATGAAGCGCCACCAAGGCCAGATTCCCCACCTGAGCTTCCAGCTGAGGAAGAAACGGTCACCATTCCGGTGGAGGAAACGTTTGAAGAAGCATACGAGCCACAACCCATCCTAGGCGGACGCGTCACGGCCGAAGGTCAGATGACGTACGAACTTCCGACTATTGAGGAACTTGGAACAACGCACTCCGCGAGAGTAGAGGCACAATTACATGCCATGGCAATGATAGAAGAAAGAATATTACAGTCTCCATTCTTTGCTCAATTGGCCCCGCGACGATACATATCTGGGCATGAGCTACAGTATAAACCGTATTTCATGTTAATGGCCGAATACCAGTTAGCCATTGAGAAAGAGACAGGTAAGAAACCATCGCATGCAACTCAATTCGAGGCGGCTGATTTGCCACTAGATGCACAGAAAGGAAGGATCTATCAACCAGAGTGGCGAAAAGATTTACTACAGCAGTATCCAGAGATGATGAGTACATGGGTAAAGGCACCTTTGCATTTGAAGTACAACCCGTGTTGGGGACCAGTGCCACGACGCCGCTCCTGGACTTCCTTTGCTATTAAGGTACAAAACAATAAGCAGTGCCAAGACTGGTTGAATTACCCCTATTTTAAGCCACCCATTGAGTTACCAACTGTCGGCTACATGATGGCTACAATTCGCCACTGGCTCCCTAGATTAAAGCATATGGATGATATAGCGGCGCATATGACTATCAAAATCTTTGACATGATGCAAATGATTTTTAAAGTCTTCCGACGCGTCAAGGCACCACATGTCAACACCCCGGGCTTTGAGCATGGCAATTTCGATCTGGTATATGATATGAGTACAACGCCATCGCTACGGGTGTGTTATGCCTGGCACTGCAGAATAAAGTACCTACCGGCGTGCTACAAGCAGACATTCGAAGAGATGTTCACAACCGGCTTCTGGGAATACCATTCAGAGGTATTCATAAGCAGGCCTACACATTTATTACACTTATTTGCCTGTGAACGAATGGTCTATTCCACACATTATCAGCTCCCGCCACCGGAAGAACCGCAACCAATCAACTGGGAGAAACTCGAGGCAGATCTGGCCCGAGGCATTTGTATCTCCGAGCACACCCTCGCTCAAGACCTCCTACAGAACTATATCCGGCAGACCTCACAGCAAGGTTCTGTCAGGGACGACAGAAGCGAGAGGGAGGGGGGTGTTGGAAGCAGCCAGAGGCACAGACAACACGGAAGCATGTAACGACAGAGCAGGGAGCCAGTCGAATCGTTTTTCAAAGAATTATGTTTCCAAATACTTTCCAAAAACCTCCAACAGTGATTTTTATCACTATTGTAACATATGTAACATAGAAAACCCCATTTTGTAATCCATAGCTCCATTTTGTGCAAGCCGAGGAGTCCTCGAGCTTGAGGAGCTTAGGTAGAACAAGCGTATCAATTTTCGTTATTTTTAGACATCGTTTACCCTTCCAAATAGCATCTAGGACCTAATTTTTAACTATGCCGGTCACTAGATGTGAAACCGGTCAAAACTAGTCTAGAAACTATAAAAAGAGCTAGAGAGCTCATTTTTGAGGTTGGTTAGTGTTGGCTAGTGTGAGCTTAGAGCTATTTTGAGCTTGTAATAGTGTTCTTGAGTAATAGAGCTAATTTCCCACCTTCCATTGTGTCTTGCTTGTCTCTTCGTAGTGTGTGTGTATGTGTGTGTGCATTTCTATGCTTCTCACCTTCACTCTCACTTCATCTCACATTCACGATCTTCATATCACTCCTATCTCTTCCGTGGATTGACAATTAAGGAGGTGAGGCTTCTTAACGTGGTACTTACCATTGTGCTAGAGCAACACGCTGGTTGCTATGGGCATTTGAAGTTCATTGTCTCTTCCATAGAAAGTAAGTTTTTTGAGCTAGTCGACCCGCGAACCTATCTGTTTTGTATTGACTCATTCTCCTTGATGCTCCAAAGTACATAGTGCATTTCTTTGCACTTATTGCATGCCTATAAGGTCTATTTGAGTCTCCATAAGCTCAAGGGCTGGTCTTGTGCCGGTTGGCTTGACCAAACTTCGTCGCTTCGAAACACACTTTTCTACCTTCTACAAGCTTCTCCAAGTTCTTTCATTATGCATGAAGCATTTGGCCACAAAGTTTGTATTGATTTAGAAGGATAGATGATAGAATGGGATTCTTCAAGGACCTAGAAACCCTGAAGAGCGAGATAGAAGATCAAGGGCCTAGTGGGAAAAGATATCGGGTAAAAGAAATCGAATTCTTTCAAAATCCATCACATTTTGTTGCACTGATGAGCTTTTAGTAGATACTTCTACAAGTCAAGATGCTTAGAGCCATAAGAAAGTGATTTTGCTAGTATATTAGCTAGATTTGATTTTAGAATTTCCTAAGAGTAAGATTAAAAAACAGAGTGCATTGCAAATCTCGAGTTCCTTGATCCAAGACACTAAGATTTGCACACAAGGAATTTCATGAAGCCCGAAGTCCACTAGAACTTCTAAAGTTTTTCATTTCTGAAGTGGAACTAATTGGCAAGCTCAGTTCAAATCAAAGAAAGTATAAACCACATTATTAGAAAAAAAACAACATTTCTTTGTAGAGATGTTGCTTTTTCAACTTACAAGAACTTAAGATGTTTGTGTTAAAGAAGACCTTCTCACATTGTCAAACAAAACATCTTGAATACAAGGACAAGAAGGAAACATCCAAAGGACACAAATTTACAAGCTTGCAAGACATTAGTGCCCATGTAGGGCAATCACAATTTTGCACAGAAGGACACCATGAGTATTGGCTCTATGAATTGTGCTAAGCACTAGAAGGCTTTCCAACTAAGTGGATACAAGCCACAACACACAAGGAAAGCACTACTTGATACAGAGTGGCATGTTCCATGGGTGTTCTAAAAGCACAGATTGAGCATTCCTTGCACATCCTATGGACATCTTCTTCCATTGTTGGCCACTATACACCTAATCTTTGCAATTGTGTAGGGTTTGATCTTTAGAATGATGTTTTTGCAGTGCACCTACATGTGATATTTGCAACCACTTTTCATGCTCATCTTCATCTACACAACAAGCCATTATGCTTTGATCAGTGTGCTTATACACACTGCCTTCCATTATGTGATATTTTTGAGACCTCACTACTTCTTTATCTTTGGCTCTTAGTACAGAATGTTTAGGTCCAAAGGTTAGAATAGGTACACTAGTTTTGGCCCAATTAGGCACTACTTCGAGATTGAACAAGTTGTTGGGTGTGTGAAGAAGTGCCAGAGACACATGAGAAGCACACACAAGGAGCACAAACGCAGCAAGACACGTAGAGAAGATGATGGCTAGAATAACTCTCTCTATTGATGATGAACTGAACTGAAGTAAGAGCTGAATAATATCCCTAAGTACAAAGTACCACCACATATGAGAGTATCAAGTATGTGGTAACATGGGGAAAAAACCTCTAGCCAACACTAGAGTAAAAAGTGCCCATGTATAGGGAAAAGGTTCACATCAAAGCTACTCAAGGAACACATACGTGTAACAAACCCCCCTGGAGCGAATGATGTGAACACATACAGGGAGTGACACATTAGCCCCCACAACGTAACAAGCCTAAAGCTTTGCGAAAAGCTTCAAACTTTTCCCATGGAAGAGCTTTGGTGAATATGCCTACCACATTATCTTCTGTAGGCACATATACCAAATCCATATCTCCTGCATGAAGGCGCTCTCTCACATAGTGATAATGGACCTCAATATGTTTGGTCCGTTCATGAAACACTGGGTTTCCTGCAACAGCCAAAGCACTTTGACTATCAGTGAGAATATGCATAACAACATCAATCTCCATGCAAAGATCCATCAATAGGCATCTCAACCATATACACTCCACTATAGCTATGAAAAATGCCTTGTACTTAGCTTCACAACTCGATGTCACAACTGTAGGTTGCTTCTTACTCAACCAAGATATGCATGAGTCTCCAAGGAAAAAGCAATTACCACTAGTGGACATGTGAGTATCATAACAACTAGCCCAATCACTATCTGTAAAAGCATGGCTGAACATCTTTGCCATAAAAGAGACCTAAGCTCAAAGTGCCTCATAGATATCTAAACACACGTTTCACCACTTGCCAATGCTTAGTGCCAAGGCTATGCATGAATCGACTCAACTGGGAAACTGCATATTGTATATCCGGCCTTCTGTTGCATGCATATATAAGACATCCCACAAGTTTCTGATAAAGAGAAGTGTCAAATGCATCACTGGAATCCTCAACTGAGAACCTGACTCCTGTCTCAACTAGTGTGGAAACTGGCTTGCAATCCTCAAAGTCAAAATGCTGAAGTACTTTTTCAACATACCTTGCTTGATACATAACAATTCCCCCCTCAACGGATACAAACTGGATGCCAAGATAGTAGCTCAAAAGACCAAGATAAGTGACATCAAAAGTATGCTGCAAATCAGCCATACGAATGTCAAGTTTTGCATCACATGACCCAGTCAAGAGTATTTCATCGACATAAAGAAGAAGCACTATAAGATCAGCCCCATTTTTGCGTACATAGAGTGTGCTTTCAATTGGACTAGATGTGAAGCCAAGAGCAATCAAGTGCTTATGGATTTTGTCATACCATGCACGTGGAGCTTCCTTGAGACCATACAAGGCTTTATGCAAGCGACAAACCATATGCTCTTTCCCATTCATAGCAAATCCAGGAGGTTGCTTCACATAAACCTCTTCTTGCAAATCACTATTCAAGAAGGCTGTTTTTATGTCCAACTGATGCACTTTCCAACCTCGATGGGCAACCAATGCAACCACAATACAAATGATAGTCATGCGTGAAGTAGGTGCAAAAGTTTCCTCATAATCAATGCCATATTGTCGCACATATCCTTTGGCAACCAATCTAGCTTTGTAGCGATCAATGCTACCATCATATTTTCTCTTAATCTTATAAACCCATGGCATTCTTTCCTTTTGGAAATTCACATAACTCCCAAGTACCATTCCTATGTATGGAATCCATTTCTGATTGCTGCACTCATCCATTGTGGATCATCACATGCATCTTCAAAAGAAGGTGGCTCTTCATTACATGTTGTAGCAATAAGAGAATAATCCGCAAAATTACTTGATGCATGGTGAGAGCTTGATCTTGTTCTACCAAGTAAAGGTGCACGCAATTCGCTAGCCTGCAAAGTTTGTTTCAACAACTTTGGCATAGTTTATGCACTCTTGATAGACATGCATTCATTATGTAATACATCATCAACATTTACATCATGTGTGGGCTGAATTTCATGCTCATTTTCAGCCATATTTTGACACAAATATTCAGCCATATGTGGCTGGAAACTTCCAGCAGTTTTGACAATTTTTGGCTGAAATTTTTCAGCCATGTTTGCTTTGCATTTTCAGCCCTATTTGGCTCGAATTTTTTAGCCCTTTGAGCCCCAGTTGGCTGCCCTACATGGCCATAGTCAAATGCACCATTTTGGAACAAAGGCATGAGTGTATCGAACACATCTTGTGAGCTAACTATTGGCTGTTTTTTGCATTCAAGTAGAGGGAAAACTGAATTTACAGCAAATACCACATCTCGACTCACAATAATTGTGTTTGTCAATGGATGATACAAGCGATATCCCTTACTTTCAGCACTATAACAAACAAATATACATTTCTTTGCCTTGTCATCAAGTTTGTGACGTCATTGTGATGGCACAAGAAGATATGCCAAACAAGCAAACACACGCATATGACTAACCATAGGCTTATGAACATTCCAAGGCCCATAAGGAGTTATGATTCTCAATGCTTTTGTAGGGCAGTGATTCAACACATAGTTTGCACACATGACCGCTTCCATCCACAACGGAAGATGCTTTCCTTTAACCATACATTGTGCCATTTCAAGTAGAGTTCTATTTTTATGCTCAGCAACACCATTTTGTTGAGGTGTATATGGCACCGTACATTGGTGTGAAATACCTCTTTCACAAAGAAAAGCATTAAAATCATGTGACATGTATTCACCACCACGATCCGTGCGTAGAGTCAAAAGCTTTTGTGAAGAAAATTTTTTAGCCATAGCTAAAAATGCTTTGAAGCAAGAAAATACCTCATTCTTTGCTTTCATAGGATACACCCATGTATGGTGAGTAGCATCATCAATGAAGGTAACAAAATATACATGCTTCCCAAAAGATGGAGTCTTGACGAGACCACATACATCACTATGAACAAGTTGCAATTTTCTTGTAGTGTGTGTATGACTATCTTTTGAAAAAGAAGCATGATGCATTTTTCCAAGAATGACTTCACATGCATGCTTTTCAGTGGACTCAAGTGTAGGCAAACCAATAACCATGTCCTTCTTTTGCAAGTAAAGCAAACTATTGAAGTTCAAGTGACCAAAATGAGCATGCCAAAGCTCTATTTCAGCCATGGAAGAAGAATGAGCAACCAAGGCGTTCGAGGTAGCCCTCTTGTATGTATCCATGCAATACAAACCATTACATAATGTACCAGACATCATGATAACATCACCATTGTTGAAATCATGAACCATACACTTATCATCAACAAAGTGTACATGAAGTCCAACTTTGGCAATCAACAGAACTGAAATTAAGTTCTTCTTTATATCGGGCACATACAATGCATTTTTCAAGAGAATCACACCTCCATTTGCAGCCATAAGCTTGGTTTCTCCTACTCCAATGATAGGATAAGAGGCATTGTTTGTACATACCACATGTTCTCCTTTGGGCGCATCTTTCAAAGAGGCAAAAAATCTTTTGCATGATGTTATGTGCTTTGAAGCACCACTATCAAAGAACCAATCCGAATCAGCCTCACTCACAACCATACATTTAGAATGCAAAGAAGCATCATAGTTACATGTAACAACACATGCCCAAAAATCTTGAGCCATGTTAGCTTCATTATTCTTTACATTTGCTTAATTTTTAGCAATAGACATGCCAGATTCCTTCTTCTTTTCATTGCGTTTAGCAAGCTTTCTACACTCATCAATAGTATGACCAACCTTTTGACAATATTTGCATCTCTTCTTCTTTTGCAAATCACCATCATTAGAGGAATGAGTGGAAGAGGAAGGTTGAGGCTTTGGTTTTGATGAACCTAAAGCTGAACCATACTTGATTTTCCCCTTTTGTGAGATAGCAAGTGCTTGTGTTACCTCAATCAATCCTATGCACTCTAGATTGCTCTTCTTGCAAAAGAAGAGACACAACCTCATCAAATGCATACATATTAGGATTTCCTTTTGCAACCAAACGGAGTGTAGTAGCAAAGCTTTGAAAAGGTTCCGGTAATCCTTTCAACAATGTAGAAATGAGTGATGCATCCGGAATAATCTCATCTATGTTTGCCAATTGCTCTTTTAAGTCCTTGATGTGTGTCACATGCACATCCACCGACTCATTTTCAGCCATACATACATCCTCAAGTTGCTTCCTCAAGTATGCAACACGTGCTTCATTACGCACACCATACAAAGGAGCAAGAGTGTCCCATGCTTGTCGTGATGTAAAACATGACCGAATGTGTGGAACTATATGGCGCTTCATAGAAAGCACAATCAATGCATGAGCTTGAGCATCTTTTCCATCCCATCTAAGTTGCTCCTATGTAGGTGGAGAAGGAGAAACCACTGTACTCGAAGAAGAAGCTCCATCTGTGACAGTAGTCTGTGAAGTAGAAGAACCTATGGGTCTTCGATCTACATCTGCCACTATGTTCCAAAGCTGTTTAGCAACAAGAACATGCTTCATCATATAAGACCTCATCGGATAGTTGGTCCCATCAATCTTATCTTCAACTTGAAGCATGCCAAACAAGTCATTGCTACTTGCCATTTCAACAAAAGAATAAGAATGTGACAAAATATTTACTTCGACGAAAGCTGAAATGAATGCTGAAATTTCAGCTCACAAACCGTCACTCTGATGGTGATTCTAATTGCAGGAATGGATTTGAAATGGGGGTAAAACCCCAGTGCAACTGATGGAAATGTTTCTTGGCCACTGAATTCACTGTTTTATGCTCCGAAGTTGATTTGCACTATTGAAAGTGCGCGCACGCCATGATGCAAAAAACCAAAACTTGAGAAGGAGCTGAACCTGCTCTGATACCACTGTTGGGTGTGTGAAAGAGTGCGAGAGACACACGAGAAGCACACACAAGGAGCACAAATGCAACAAGACACACAGAGAAGACGATGGCTGGAATAGCTCTCTCTATTGATGATGAGCTGAATTGAAGCAAGAGCTGAATAATATCCCTAAGTACAAAGTACCACCACATATGAGAGTATCAAGTATGTGGTAACATGGTGAAAAAACCTTTAGCCAACACTAGAGTAAAAAGTGCCCATGTATAGGGAAAAGGTTCACATCAAAGCTACTCGAGGAACACATAAGTGTAACACAAGTAAGCATCAAGAAGTTCATTTGATACTCCTTGATGGGACTTGTTGAAGCTCAAGGTCAAGGACAAAGCATGGAAGCACATCAAAGAAGTGGACATAGAAGAAGAGAGAGCAAGTAGGGAGCTCCAAGAAGTATATGTCAAATTTTCAGAAGAATCCCCTACAAAAATAGTGATTTTCATCACTAGAAACCATTGTAAATACCATTATCTATTTTTAGTAACTCCATTTTGTTCAAGCCGAGGAGTCCTCGAGCTTGAGGAGTATTAGAAGTACCATCGTACCAATTTTCATAATTTTTAGACTTCGTTTGAGCCCTCAAATAAGCCCTGGAACCTAATTTTTAACTAGGCCGGACACTAGGTCTGGACAGGGCCAAAACTAGTCAAAAAACTATAAAAAGAGCTAGAGAGCTCATTTTTGAGGTTAGCTTGTTGGAGAATAGAACTTTTGTAAGAGAACTCTTTTGCAATCTAAGCTTTCCATTGTTCCTCTCTTTGATCTTACTTTGTGCGCGTGTGTGTATGTGTGTGCATGTTTGTGTGCTTTCACTCACGCACTTGTGCCTTCACTTGCTCGTGGTCTTCATACCGGTCCTCACGTCTCCGCGGATTGACAAGTAAAGGAGGTGGTGCTTACGCTTGAGCTACACCAAATTTTGGCGCCGTTGCCGGGGAGAGAGCTTCGAGGACGAGCGTTGTGATGGTAAGATCGTAGATTTGCGACGTTGGAAGGTAAAAAAACTGTCATTTCAGTTCATTTTCTGTTTTTTCCTCTTCATCTTCATCATCATCATCATCTCCACCTTCTTCCATCTTCTTCTTCACAGAAATTTCTTGTTTTTAGTGCATTTTCACATTTTTCATACCATTTTTCATGCATTATTGTGTGGGAAGGAGTTAGGAGGTGCAAGGGAGAGCAAGCGCTGCATTTTTTTT
Source organism: Ceratopteris richardii (assembly GCA_020310875.1). Taxonomy (NCBI): domain Eukaryota; kingdom Viridiplantae; phylum Streptophyta; class Polypodiopsida; order Polypodiales; family Pteridaceae; genus Ceratopteris; species Ceratopteris richardii. Next base: position 119,195,623 of record CM035424.1, read on the forward strand.
ATGATTTTCTGCTCATACGTAGCTCGCCATAGCCGGCGCTCAGAAATTTGAATTTCCCACCAAAAAACGCGATTCTGTGATGAAAATCGCGATTCTGTGAAAATTCAAAATTTTTTGAAAAATCACGATTTTCAGTTTTCCCGCCTAAAAGTGGTTGAAAAAAATCACGATTCTGTGTTTTTCTCAAAAAAAAAAAAAAACACGATTCTCTGCTCAAAATCGCGATTCTCAAAAAAAACACGATTCTCTGCTCAAAATCGCGATTCTCAAAAAAAAAAAAAAAAAAACACGATTCTCTGCTCAAAATCGCGATTCTCACCAATCACGATTTTCAGCAAAAACACGATTTTGTGAAAAAGGCGATTCTGTGAAAACACGATTTTTTGCTCAAAATCGCGATTTTCAAAAACACGATTTTGTGCTCAACATCGCGATTTTCATGTGAAAAATACGATTTTCAAAAAACACGATTCTCTGCTCAAAATCGCGATTCTCACCAATCACGATTTTCAGCAAAAAACACGATTTTGTGAAAAACACGACTTTCTGCTCAAAATCGCGATTCTCACAAATCACGATTTTCAGCCAAAAATACGATTTTGAGACAAACACGATTCTGTGGGACAAAATCGCGATTTTCAAGTCAAAAACACGATTTTGAGAAAACACGAATTTTTGCTCAGAATCGCGATTTTCAATTCACGATTTTCTGCTCAAAATCGCGATTTTCATGTCAAAAACACGATTCTGAGAAAACACGATTTTCAGTCAGAAACACGATTTTGTGATCAACATCGCGATTCTCTGAAACACGATTTTGTGATCAACATCGCGATTCTCTGAAACACGATTTTGTGATCAACATCGCGATTTTCAGAAACACGATTTTGTGATCAACATCGCGATTCTCTGAAACACGATTTTGTGATCAACATCGCGATTCTCTGAAACACGATTTTGTGATCAACATCGCGATTCTCTGAAACACGATTTTGTGATCAACATCGTGATTCTCTGAAACACGATTTTGTGATCAACATCGCGATTTTCAAATCACGATTTTCTGCTCAAAATCGCGATTTTCAAAAACACGATTTTGTGCTCAACATCGCGATTTTTTTGACTTCACAGCATCGCGATTTTCAGAAAGTTCACACAATCGCGATTTTCTCCAAAGGTCCTGTTTGCCTGTTTTGACCCCCAGGAGCCTGATTTGACATAACTTTCTCATCCAAAGTCCATTTTTTGAGCTCTATAGCTTGTTGGAAAGCTCGTTTCAAATCCTACACGATCTCAACTGTTTTTTTCAAGAATAATGCGTTGATTTTGAGATAGGATAATTTGAAGTTGACCCTCAGGTGGGACTAGGGAACCAAGGGGGCTCTAAAGAATTGTGAACCATACCAAAGGGAAAATTTGGACTCTTGACTAAAGCTTATGAACCTGAGATCTGGTAGACACTTAGGCAAGGATAAACAAAGCATTAGATCTTCTGAGGCTAGTGTCAACCATACATCCAAGTCTTGGGCACAACAACTAAGTGGTCATCTTTTACTCAGATCAGACACAAGTGATTCAGAAATGTCTTTTAGTATGGGAAAACCTGCAGGTGGCTCAGGGACTGCCCATCTACAAACACCGGAAGGTCCCTATAAGACACAGTTGGAATATATTCGGACCAACCAATTAGGTGCTCGCATCTATGAGGATGGTCTGAGGCGATCAGTGGTCCAACTCAAAAATCCAGATCAATCCTTTGGACTTGAACACCCGGTGGTCAAGTTCGAAGAGGGTTCATACATTGATAAGGAAGGAACCATGTATGTGGTTACCAACCAACCAGATAGGACCGATGAGTTTGGAAATATCATTCATGAGAATGAGATAGGAGACCTAGAACAAGGAAACGTAGGACAAGGACCCCAAACTCCTAGAGGTAAGTCAGTTTTGACCCGAGTGATCACTCCGGACTGGATCCCTCAAGACAACAAAAGCATAGAACTATTTTTGAATAGAGGAACAGAGGAAGCCTTTTGGAGGTTCAAGCCAGATCAACCTAGCCAATTGGGCATAGTTATCATCTATGAATTCAAAGATCCTGAGATACCAGGCAAAGTTGTCTACCTGGATAACACATCAGAGAAAATTTTCTTGGTAACGGAACATGATAGACATGCATATACATGGAAGAATGACATGATTTTCCCCCCACCAAGATCCAATGTTTCCCATGGCCTCCAAGGGGTAGGATCATCCCAGGCTCATGAAGCCCAGAGAGAAAGAACTAGAGAGAGACCTGAGGTAAGTTTTGCACACACCGTGGGCAGGAATAGGTCAGGATTTGAAAATGAAAGACCTGAAAGAGAGAGACATCAAGCACATAGGCAACAAAGAGATGAACAGGATTTTCCATTGCCTAGACCCCGGGAGTACCCAAGAACCCTTAAACCCAGTCACGTGATCAAGGCAATGAAGAACTATTTCGATGGGACAGGGGATCCTTATGATCATGTGGCCGAGTACAAACAAGTGCTGAGAGCCGAACAAATTGAGGACTGGTTCACCCAGTACGAGGCATTTGGTTTGACCCTTAAAGGCACTGCCTTAGCTTGGTTTCAACCATTGAGTAGAAGCAGCTATCGCGATATAGGTCAACTGCTAGACGAATTCATTGTAGAATTTTCCAAGAGTGGTATCAGGCATAACACATCGTCCCTGATCCATAGTTTCAAGCAGACACCCCAAGAAACAGTGCGACTAGCAGGTAGAAGGTTCAGACAGTACCTAGAAAGATGCCCTGCTCCAGAGCTACCCACACCAGCCAAACAAGTGGCTTTGTTTTTAGATGGCTTATTGAGCACAAAGTTAAGATCCTATGTATACTTGAAAGATCCTAGATCCATAGAAGAGTGTGTGCGGACGTGCATAGACATAGAAGATAACTTGGGTGAGGAGTTAGGATTGGCCAAACTCTACAAAGATTCAGATAGTTCTACTAGTCATACTTCAAAGATCTCCACAGAAATAGAAGAGATAGCTGAGCAAGTTGCCAAGAAGCTGGGAGTCCAAAATAAACAAACACAGGGAGTCACTTCATTGAATCGGTGCTATACTTGCGGAGGTGACCACATGGCTAACGTATGCCCAATGCAAAACCAAAACATTAGAGAAAGGAATGCTTCATATTGCACTATTGAGAGAAAATACACAAACCACACGGCTCAAGATTGTCCCTACAATAGGCAGGCTGTTAGACAAAATTATCGGCAACCTTACCCACAAGGTAGGTATCAGAATCAATACCAACAGCCATATTACAGACCACAACAGCAATATCAGGTACCATATAGGCCACAACCTGTCTTGGTAAACCAACCACCAGCTCCAGCCAACGTGATTCCAGTCAAGTATGCTGTGGGAGAGGAAAATCCAAATAGAGCTTTGGTGCCACTAACCCCATTGATACCAGATAACGACTCTCATGCTCATAGTTCAGACTACTCCCATGAAGGTAGTCCACATGCTTATTACACAGAGTCACCTGAACATAGTGAGATTTACTCGTATCAATATGAGGCACCGCCTATGGAGCAAAATTGGGAGCCAGAATACTCCAATGTCATGTACACAAATCCTAACCCTAGGCCCCAGTTGAGACAAATGAGACCACAAGCCCCTAGAGGATCTTGTTTCAGATGTCATGGTGACCATTTCATTCGTGACTGTCCCCACCCACCATCTCCGAGTCAAGGACAGGCTATCACAATACAGGCTTTTTGTCCTGATTGTGGCAAAGACCATCTCCCCAGAGATTGTCCAAGAAACCCCTCTAGTGCACCCAAGATTACACCCATTAATGTGGTAGGCTTAGTGGCAGATCCAAGTTCAAGTAGTAGCAATGTGGCTCCTATACAAGCTGTCACTAGAGCACAAGCCTTAAAACAGGATAAACCAGTAGAACAATCAGAGTCGAGTGAATCGGGAGAGCCTAGTAAGAGGAAAACAAGAACATGGAAGGATACTAGAGAGAAGGCCAATCGCAAGTGGAATAAAAAGTTATCGGAACTAGAAGAAAGCTTAAAAGAAGCGAAAACAAAAATAGAAGACATTGCATCTCAAAGCCCCTCGCATGCCGAAACTCCATCCACTCCACCTCATCCCACCCCACCACCCATTGTAAATAGACCGCAACCAGGGTCTGTTCTTGCAGATCCAACCCCAGAAGGCTTGGACATGATGTTCAAGGCCTACCAGGCTCGACTTCAAGAAGGGCCTACAGCGGCAAACCTAGACAAGAGTTACCCTAGAGCAGATTTAGAGATTGAACGGATGAAAATGTGCATGAAAATGGTAGAACAAGCTCAAGCCATACTTGAGACTAGTCAAAAGTTCAATCAGACAAACTCTATCAAATCGGATTTGCATTTCCAGGGCTTACTAGAACGATTAGAGCAGTTGGTAAACAAACCACAAGTTTCTCTACCTCCACAGGCTCAACCAGTTATTGAAAGAGGAAGCTCACCACCAAGGGGAGCTTATGTTCCTAATTCCACGGATGCTGGAATACCTCCTTCTATTCAACAGTACTCTCAAGAGTCCTTGCGGGAAATACAAGAGGAGAAATGGGCCAAGGAGAAGGGTAATTCCCCTCCTATTCCTGAGATTGATGATCTTCATGATCAATTTCCCCAAGACATTCCATCTATTTACGAAGATGAAGCAGAACAAGAAGACGAAAGATTAGATTTTGAATCTAATACCTTAGAAGAACTGCCTCAATTTCCAGGCCCATGGGAATCTGAATCACTCCAGATTAGAGCTCCCACAATACTAGTAAGAAATGAAGACTCAGTGGTTCCAAGGAACACGGATGTCGTGAAGAACACTAAGGTTCAGTGTCATCTCACTGTAGAAGAGTTGCTCAAAGCAAAACCTGAGTTATGGAATCATGTGAAGGATCAGGTCCCAGAACTTGAGTCCAATATGCCAAAAGTAGGCTCTAAGCAAAGGGTACCAGAGATACCTCTAGACAAAATAGGGGACATGTGTGAGGGTGAAGAAGGTAATACTTATCTTCCAATCACCTACCAAGGTTACACAACCAAAGCAATCATAGATTCAGGTGCTGGTGTTGCTATTGCGACCACCTCCTTGTGGAAGCAATGGGGCAAGCCCACATTAAGACCAACTAGAATGAAGCTTCAAATGGCTGATGGTCATTTTGAAAGACCTCTAGGATTGCTAGAAGGGATCACTCTAACCACTTGTGGTGTAGAGTTTGAGCACACATTTGCTATATGTGACTTTGAGAAAAATAATGTCTTTGAGATGATCCTAGGAAGACCCTTCCTACGACAATTGCAAATAGTACAGGATTGGGGAACTAACTCCTTGTACTTACAGCACTTAGGGGTCACCACTAAGGTCAATTTGAAGGATTACACCTTCAGAGATGTACCACCCCTACAGTGGAATTCTATCCACAAAGCAAAAGAAGATTCCATCTCTGTGCATTCTGAAAGTTCACCTGATCCATCATGGCTGCATGAAGATACTCATTTGTGGATGTGCAAGGTTGCAAAGGAAGAGGAAAAACGTTTAAAGGCAAGAGAAGAAGGAACTTTGTTAGGAGATAGACCAGTTAGAGACCCAGCCTACACACCGATGATCTTTCCAGATGAGGAGTTTGAGCCTCATGGCTGGCCAGAAATCTTAGCCACCATGGACATTGCTGTCAATGAGGAACAGTGGACACCTCATTGTGATGAGGAGGGTTATGATATCTCAGTGTTCATGTGTCAACCCTTGCTAGAAGAATGTGACCCTAGTGATGTCATAGAAGAGGAAGAGAATGACGATGATCTGGAGTCTATTGTGATGGATAGTTGCTTTAACTCAGAGCAGCACTATTTAGAAGATATAGGAGTGTTCACCCAGAAAGAAGAAGAACCTCTCACAAGTATTAAAACAGTAAACTCAAAGGATGGAAGTGAGAGTAGTCAAAAGAAAAAGAAAAGAAAAGCAGTGAAACAAGAAAAGGAGGAATCATTGTTTGAAGTACCAGAAAACTTCAAGAAATATGAAGTTGACGACCGCAAAATTTTGGTACGAATGCCTAAGAGAGAGGCCATCATAGGAGAATCATATGATAATAAAGAAAAGACCAAGAAGATTGTAGTGACCATTGAAGAGAACGAAGAGAGATGCACATATATAGGAGATGACCTAAGTGCAAGAGAAGAAATGGAGCTCATAGCTCTATTAAGGGAATATAGGGATGTGTTTGCATGGCACTATAGAGACTTGAAAGGGGTAGATCCAAGAATTTGCTCTCATACTATCCCCATGACTGCTGATGCTAAGCCCACCAAACAGAAGCCCTACACATATAATGATACCTATGCAGCCAAAATCAAAGAAGAAATTGATAGGTTGATTGAGGCTGGATTCATCTATGAGATTGAGCATACCGAATGGGTGTCCCCCATTGTTGTGGTACCCAAGAAGAACGGGAAGTTGCGAGTGTGTATTAACCTTAAAAAAGTTAATGCCGCTACGATTAGAGATAGTTATCCACTTCCAATCACAGAACACCTATTGGAGCGTGTTGCAGGCAAGGAAGTTTATAGCTTCCTTGATGGATTTTCAGGTTACAATCAAGTAGCCATTGCCCCAGAAGATCAACACAAAACAGCTTTTGCTACAGAGTGGGGAATCTTTGCATTTCGGGTGATGCCATTTGGGCTCACCAATGCACCTGCAACATTCCAAAGGCTCATGTGTCATGTCTTCAAAGAGTTCTTGCGAAAGAGCTTAGAAGTGTATGTGGATGATTTATGTGCTCATTCCCAAGAAAGAAGGGTTCACATCCCTGAACTCAGACAAATCTTCAACAAGTGTAGAGAATATCGAGTGTGTCTGAACCCAGAAAAGTGTGTGTTCATGGTGCGTCAAGGTAAAATCCTCGGTCATATTGTTTCTAAGAATGGAATCTCAACGGATGAAGATAAGGTACGAGCCATAGCAGAGCTGCCAAGGCCAAGGAATGTTAAAGAGGTACAAGCCTTTATGGGCCATTGTGGATATTACCGTAGGTTTATCCACATGTACGCGATCATAGCTAGACCCCTTTATGCCTTGTTGTCTCATTTTGAGTGGAACGACGAATGCGAGAATTCTTTCAATGAACTGAAGAAACGTTTGTGCACAGCACCAATACTGACCACTCCTGATTGGAATAAACCATTCCATGTCCATGTGGATGCATCCAATCATGCCATAGGATGTGTGCTGGCACAACCCACAGGTGAAGGGAATTTAGATTTGCCCATAGCATATGCTAGTAGACAACTAAACCCAGCCGAAAGAAATTATACCACCACCGAGCGAGAAGGGTTAGGCATGGTATATGCTGTAAAGAAGTTTAGACACTATTTATTGGCCAACAAGTTCAAGTTCTTCACTGATCATCAAGCTTTGTTATATTTGGTCAATAAACCTTGCAATACTGGACGCTTAGTAAGATGGTTCCTCTTACTAATGGAGTATGACTTTGAAGTTGTTGTCAGGAAAGGTAGAACCCACCTTCGGGCAGATCACCTTTCTCGCATTACTTCAGGAGAGTCACCACAAGGAGTGTCTGATGAACTACCTGATGCTTACCTGTTCAATTTGGAAGTTGTTCCTAAATGGGCAAATAAGTTGGTACCAGTCCTAACCTTCGGCCCTGCAAATAAGAATGTGAAAACATCACAAGAAGAAATTGTAAAATCACAAAAATATCACATATTGGCAGGAAGCATGTACAAACAAGATACTGAGGGTGTATTAGCTTGTTGTGTCGAGGATGATGAACATAGTAGTTGGTTGCAGCAAGCTCATGATGGATTGCTAGGAAATCACTATTCTAAACAACGAACATTGCAGAATTTGAAACGTTTAGGAGTGTATTGGCCTAGCATGGACAAAGAAATACATGAGTGGATCAAGAATTGTCCAATGTGTAGAGAGAAACCACCAGTGGAGCATGCGACCCTTTATCAAGTATCATTAATTCCAGATTGGAGTACTCCATTGGTAGAGTTTATGAGATCGGGAAGATTACCCAAAGAGGCCAGTCTAGCAAGAAGACGAAATATGGAGCAAGAGGCTCAAGGCTATGCCTTAGTAGGAGAAAACCTATACCGAAGAGGTAAAGATGGTTACTTAAGACTGTGCGTTCATGAATCAGACTATTTAAGGGTCTTAGAGACTTCACACAGTGGTGTTGCAGGTGGACATTTTGGCCCTGACCGAGTGATTAAAACCATTCTATTCTCAGGACTTTGGTGGCCCACTCTTCATATGGATGCACATACCTATGTGAAGAAATGTGACACATGCCAACGTGCACAATATCCAGTGAGAAAAGACGAGATGCCCTTGAGGCCAATGATGGGAGGACGTGCATTTTCGAAGTGGGGCATAGACTTCATAGGTCCTATTAACCCCCCAGCTAGAAACTCCCATGCAGAATACATCATTGTAGCCACAGATTACCTTACAAAGTGGGTAGAAGTCAAAGCCACAACAAAGAATGATGCTCAGACTACGGCTAAGTTCTTATTCGAGAATGTGTTCACGAGATATGGACTACCAATAGAGTTGGTGAGCGATAGAGGCACACACTTCTTGAATGAAGTCATTGAAAATCTTCTCCAAGAATTCTTGGTGATACATAAGAAATCCGCCCCCTATCATCCACAAGCCAACGGACAAGCCGAGAGTACCAATAAGATCCTCTGTAACGTATTGACAAAATTGGTAAATAATAAACGCTCTGATTGGGACAAACAACTTCATCATGCTGTTTGGGCTTATCGAGTTGCCTACAAAACGGTACTCAACGCCACCCCATTTCAGATGGTCTTCGGACAGAACGCTGTGCTACCATTAGATTTCTTAATCCCTGCCTTAAAAGTAGCACAAGAGTATGAGTGGAATGGGCATGAATTGTTCTCTAGGATCTTTGATCTCGAACGCTTGGGTGAAACGAGGCTACGAGCGGCAGCAGGCATCTACGCTGCAAAGAAGAGGCAAAAGGCATACTTTGATGCACACATCAAGGATAAGGGATTGAAAGAGGGAGATTTAGTGTTGGTATACACACTAAAACAACATGCCCGTAAGTTGGAAAAAAGAGGTTATGGACCCATGATCATTAATAGAATTTCCACTAGTGGTGCAGTTCAGTTGGCCACTCTAGAAGGAGATATCTTGCCAAACTATATTAGTGGCTGTAGAGTCAAGCTATATCAAGAACCTCTTACTGAGGATATGCTAATGAGACTCAACACTGCGAAGAAGCGAAAAGAAGAAGAGTTAAGAGTGAGAGAAGAAGCACAGGAAGAGGCCAGAGAGCGTATTAGGCAAAATAAGTTAAGGCGATTAGGCCTAGATGTCAACTCAAAAGCCCCAAAATATCACATGGATATGTGTCAAAAGTCCGGCATTGCGACTTCTCAGGTCATTGACCGAAGACCCTTTGTGACCATAGAGATAGGACAAGGGAAGGGTGCAAGGACGGTGAAAGCATTGATTGACTCAGGTGCAGCAAGTAGTGCAGTTAAACTTTCCTACTGCCAAGACTTGGGGTTGAACATCAATCCCATAGAAGCTTATCTCATAGGATTGGGAGGTGTGGAAACCCCTTGTTTGGGCGAGGTGGAACTTCCCATCTACCTTCAAGATGTTCCAATGAAAGTCAAAGCGCTAGTATGTCAAGATGAGAACCTTACAGAACCACTTGTCTTGGGTCAAGATTGGATCTATGACCATGCAGTTAACTTAAACCTAAGAAGTCAAATTCTTCAAGTTTGGGTACATGAACAATGCATTACATTAGAATTAGAGAACTGCATGCTCCTAGATCATGGCACCACACACTCTCTTAGTTCTTCCAAGACTAATCATATGAAAGAAGATGTTGTATGTGTCAAAAGCTCTATGATGCAGAAGGAGTCAATCGTGGAAGACCAGGTTCGAAGGCGGGTGGATCTTTCTTCTTCTCCAAAGACTCAAGTAGCCACAGTAGTGAGCCCACCACACAAGCAAACACAACCGTTCACGACAACTGCTACATCAAATAGAAAGACACCATTCGATAAAAAAGCGGTTCCGGGCATGAAGCAGATCTGGGTACGCAAAGGAGAGCAACCACCAGCCTTACCCCCACAAATCCCATCCATGCACACTAACCAAGCCAGAAGACGAAGGAAGCAGCTCAGACAAGCTCCGTCACAAGATATCCAACAAGTTTGGGTGCCTAAGAAGTTAGCTGCAGCTCAACAAGGGCAATTACAGATGTGGGTACCTAAGAAGATCCTACACCCACAACAACCTTTGTTCTCCCACATGCAAAAGGTTTCAACAAAGAGGCCAAAAAGAGAAAAGGGTAAGAACCACGTACAGAGACCAAAGGAAGATCAAATCAGCTCTTCAACATTAGTAGGAAGACATGCAAAAAGGATATGGGTTTGGAAGCCAAAAGTGCAAGTAGCCTCCACCGAACCAAAGCATCAACCACACTGGATACCACAGTTCAGAAAGCATCCAAAGAGAAAGACGCCTGAAGTGACCTCTACAGTGCCAAATGATGTTCTAAAATGGACTCCAATAAGGAGGATTACATCAGTTCGAGACTCATAGATACCTCCACTAAGGCCGGCATCAACCTCCACAAATAACATCGAAAGCCTCGAACGAGCAACAACCATGTGCTCCTTGCACAACCCTGTCTTTTGCACCATTTAGGTCATGCATTTCCAAAGTATGCATTAATATAGGGCCACATTACACGGCCGTGCATAGACACACTTGAGAATCCCATGCACAAGAGCACAGTGACATATGTCGAACATTTCTATTGATACTAACTTTTGTGTTCTTGTTTTGTGATATCCTGTTCCTCAAAAAAAAAAAAAAAAAAAAAAAAAAAAAAAGAGAGAAGTGGGAGAGAGCTTGTTCCCAGTGTGTCTCGGCCAGCAGTGAGATTATTGCTGCCTTATCTGGTAGAGGACAAGCATTTGGCATGAACATGGCATCTATAGCTATGATTTTCTCTTACCATGGTAGGAATGATGAGCTTGAAGGTCCGCAACTTGCGTGATGCTTAACTACTTCATGTACCAGAGCATCCAAGGAGATATCTGCAAAAGGTAGTTCTGGAGGAGAAGACTCCTGCATATGGTGAGCTAAAGAGTATATGTGAAACACAGCTTGGTGTAGTTACCCGATGTTGCTTGCCAAGGAATATAAAGCAATTCAATTCTCAGTATTTCCTGAACCAGTATGGAACAGTAGCACTGGTGAATGGTCTATGTCAATCAGCATGGTAATCTCTTAGAAACCGGCACGTGTCCAATATTCCTCTGAGTGTCAATATAGGGAAGTGAACGTGCATGAGCCCAAGCTCAGAAATGCACATTGTTAGTGACAAATGTTGCTTTGAAAAGAGGAGAGGGGATCCACCACTCAAAAGATCTCATCAGTGGACAATCAACATGGACATTCATCAACAAGGTTCCATCCCAAAGGCCGAGTGTACAACACGAAGAGGCAAACATCCATCAACCTTCGCCATGGTAAGTATCTTTACTCTGGAAACACCATAACCATGATAGTTTAGGAAACCTCTTCGTCTGCATACCCTTGAGCACTTAGCTCAAGACCCGCAATTTTTGCACCATACTTCTTCCAATGCATTTTCCAAGTAAGCATGCGTAGGGCTACATTACAAGGCCGTGCACAAGGCACATACTTTTTTCAACCCATGCACGAACACACTTACCCATCACTCAATATGGGTTATGAGTACTTGGCTTGACTACTATGAAGATCAACTTTGGAAGATCTAGAAAACATCAACGGAGACTCACAACGACACAGTCATGCTGGAATACAAGGCAGAAGCACATACCAAGAGACTACAACCTGCAAAGACTCACAGTGATAGATGAAGAACGTCGGACGACTTGTGTTCAAACAGAAGGGACACTCCCTCTCAAGGCACTACTTGGAACAATCACTACAACAAGGGTCTGTCAGGGACGACAGACTCGAGAGGGGGGGGAGTGTTGAAGCTCAAGGTCAAGGACAAAGCATGGAAGCACATCAAAGAAGTGGACATAGAAGAAGAGAGAGCAAGTAGGGAGCTCCAAGAAGTGTATGTCAAATTTTCAGAAGAATCCCCTACAAAAATAGTGATTTTCATCACTAGAAACCATTGTAAATACCATTATCTATTTTTAGTAACTCCATTTTGTTCAAGCCGAGGAGTCCTCAAGCTTGAGGAGTATTAGAAGTACCATCGTACCAATTTTCATAATTTTTAGACTTCGTTTGAGCCCTCAAATAAGCCCTGGAACCTAATTTTTAACTAGGCCGGACACTAGGTCTGGACAGGGCCAAAACTAGTCAAAAAACTATAAAAAGAGCTAGAGAGCTCATTTTTGAGGTTAGCTTGTTGGAGAATAGAACTTTTGTAAGAGAACTCTTTTGCAATCTAAGCTTTCCATTGTTCCTCTCTTTGATCTTACTTTGTGCGCGTGTGTGTATGTGTGTGCATGTTTGTGTGCTTTCACTCACGCACTTGTGCCTTCACTTGCTCGTGGTCTTCATACCGGTCCTCACGTCTCCGCGGATTGACAAGTAAAGGAGGTGGTGCTTACGCTTGAGCTACTAGGTCTGGACAAGTAAAGGAGGTGGTGCTTACACTAGGTCTGGACAGGGCCAAAACTAGTCAAAAAACTATAAAAAGAGCTAGAGAGCTCATTTTTGAGGTTAGCTTGTTGGAGAATAGAACTTTTGTAAGAGAACTCTTTTGCAATCTAAGCTTTCCATTGTTCCTCTCTTTGATCTTACTTTGTGCGCGTGTGTGTATGTGTGTGCATGTTTGTGTGCTTTCACTCACGCACTTGTGCCTTCACTTGCTCGTGGTCTTCATACCGGTCCTCACGTCTCCGCGGATTGACAAGTAAAGGAGGTGGTGCTTACGCTTGAGCTACAGGACTCTCCTAAAGTTACTCTAGAAAGTTGATCCACCCTAAGGTTAGTCTTACCTTTCCTTACCACAACTTCAAAGTCATATTCCATTAGTGTTGGAACTGAAGGACTCACTAGGCAAGGAAGCTTAAGAAGGGAGTCAGAGAGAAGAGAAAGTACAAGCAGACAGAGCAGTCAACGACGATCTGGCAAGTAGGCCAATATTTTTTCAAGACATTTATGCACATAAGAGAGGTGGACACAATGAGAAGGAGCAAGTAGGGAGCTCCAGGAAATGTATATCAAAATGTTAGAAGAAATCCCTACAACAATAGTGATTTTCATCACTAAAAACCCTTGTAAATACCATTTCACATTTTTGTAGCTCCATTTTGTGCAAGCCAAGGAGTCCTTGAGCTTGAGGAGCTTTAGAAGTATCTACCTGTCAGTTTTCACATTTTTTAGACTTCGTTTGAACCTCCAAATAGGGTAGAGAACCTAATTTTTAACTAGGCCGGACACTAGGTCTGGACAAGGCCAAAACCTAGTCAAAAACTATAAATAGAGCTAGAGAGCTCATTTTTGAGGTTAGCTTGTAATTGAAATGAACTTGTAAGAGCTTTTTGAAAGTAATCTAAGAACTCCATTGCTTCTCACTCTTTGTCTTGCCGTGTGTGCGCGTGTGTGTGTATGTGTGTGCATGCTTGTGTGCTTCTCACTCACGCACTTGTGCCTCCACTTGCTCGTGGTCTTCATACCATCCTCACGTCTTCACGGATTGACATTAAAGGAGGTGCTACTCATCACTGAGCTACACCAAATTTTGGCGCCATTGCCGGGGATTGAGCTTTGAGGACGAGCGTGTGATGGTAAGACGTAGATGTGAGACGTTGCCGTGTAGGTAAATTCTTCACTTTTCTTATTTTTCTCCTTCTTACCTCATCACCATCATCGTCATCACCATCTCCCACCTCCATCTCCATCATCACGGAAATTTTCAGTTTTTGATCATATCACCTTTCCCACCTCATTTCCCTCATTCCACTTGTGAGAGAGAGCGAGAGAGCTATATTGCATGTGTTGTTTTTGCATGTTCTAGAGCATTTTTGCAGGTTCTTGCTGTATCATCATCCTCAGCACTTTGCGCAGGTACGGAAACGTGCGGTCCTGTCTCTGTGTCGCCGACCTCTGTCGCTCGCAATCGACAGAAAATTCGATCATTTGGTAAAACAAAGTTCACCACAAGCACAAGCATGATGAGCACATTCTAAATCACTAAAAACAGTTGGAAAATTCCGTGTTTCTCTGTCAATCGCGACCGACACCATCGATCACGATTGACAGCCACGACCGAGAGACCCTGTCAATCGCGACCGACAGACCTGTCGATCGCGACCGACAGACCCCACGACCGACTGACTGCCACGTAGGACCCTGTCAATCGCGACCGACAGACCCTGTCAATCGCGACCGACAGACCCTGCCAATCGCGATTGACACCATCGATCGCGACTGATAGAATTTCCACGATTGATTGACTTTTACGCGTAGCCATGTGTCCATCGCGACGGACACATCCCCGATTGACTGAAATCACGGCGAAAAACCTGGAAAAAGTGTCGATCTCGATTGACACCGTCAATCGCGATTGACAGAACTCGCGATCGACTCTGTCGATCACGATTGACACTGTCAATCGCGACTGACGTGTCGATCGCGACCGACAAGCCCCGACGGACACCTCTATCAATCGCGATTGACAGACCTATCGATCGCGATTGACAGGATTTTCGGCCAAAAAATTAGGGTTTTTATTCTAAGCCTTGGGGATAGTTTTTGGGCATATTGGTCTAGCAATTAGTGATTTGTGAGGTCCCTACACATGTATTTTTGAGAAAAATCCTGTGACCTGTTAGCCTGTTGAACCCTGTTTTAGCACCAAAACCCTGAACTGGCATAACTTTCTCATACGAAATCCGTTTGCTGTGATTCTTGTTTTGTTGGAAAGCTCGTGGGGAGTACTTTGAAGTTGATCATCCCCCGGGTAGGAAAGCTGAAGGGTCCTTGGGATTGTTTTCCATAAAGGCAAAGGGGATTTGGCCTGTGAATTACATGCATGAAAGTGACCTGTCTGTCATTTGAATTTAAGTCTTGAGCTAATTTTGGGACTTTTACAGGTCCATTGAGAGCAATTGAGAGCATACAAAGCAAGGGTTTCTTTGCAAGCTTGAGACTCGGGTTCTTGAGCATCATAAAGCAAGGGATCAACAAGAAAGGTCGGAATATTCTCAACTCCCTTTGTCAATTCCTAGCTTAGGCTAAGAACGACTAGTGATAGGAGTAGGCCAGGATGGCGATAGGCATCAATCAAGTTGAAGACTACCTATGCACTCAAGTTCAAGATTAAACATAATCTCTTCGTGATGCGATAACCTTAAAGGAAAGAATCTAACGAGGAACGATCAAGGTACAGTGCAGAAATACACTCAAGTATACCTGACGACGTGATATCAGACAAGATTATAAACACGGTAATCCACCAAAAAAAGAATCAAGTGACTAATACAAAAGAACTCAGCAACGAGGTTGTACTTGGGCAAAATTGGGCTATTCAATTAGGCTTATGAACCTTAGATCAGGGTGACATCTAGGGAGAGATAGACAAAGTCTTAGGTCTTCAGAGGCTAGTGTCAACCACACTGCTAGGTCTTGGGCCCAGCAGTTGAGCCACCACTCATACTACCCTAGCTCTGAGACTAGTGAATCAGAGATGTCTCAAGGCATGGACAGACCTACGGGAAGTTCAGGAGTGCCATACTTGCACAGGGTAGAAGGCCCGTACAAGACGCAGCTGGAATACCTTAGGACCAACCGATTAGGTGCTAGCATCTATGAGGACGGTCTAGGAAGATCCGTGGTCTAGATTAAAAACCCTGACTAATCTATTGGACTAGAGCGCCCAGCTGTCAAGTTCAAAAACGGAGCCTACTTAGACAAGGAAGGGACAATATATGTAGTCACCAGTCATCCAGATAGGACTGATGAATTTGGGAATGAGATCCCAGGAATGGACTTAGGTGACCTAGAGCAAGGAAACAGGGGTGAAGAACCGAGGACCCCCCGACGCAAATCTATTCTCACTAGGATTATCACACCAGAGTGGATTCCCCAAGATAATAAGAGCATAGATCTGCTTCTGAACCGAGAAACTGACGAAGCCTTTTGGAGGTATAAATCTGATCAGCCAACTGATATAGGAACAATCATGATCTATGAGTTTAAGGATCCTGATCGCCCAGGCAGCGTGACCTACTTAGATCACGTTTCAGAGAGGATCTTTGTGGTTACAGAACATGATAGACATGCTTACACTTGGAAGGGTGAATTCGTTTTCCCCCAACCAAGATCGAATGTGTCCTATGGTCACCCTGGAGCTCGAACATCCCAAGCTCATGGAATTCAAAGAGACAGAAGTAGAGATAGGCCAGAAGTAAGCTTTGTTAACCCAGGGGGCAGAGAAAGAACGAGAGTGGAGACAAATAGGGTGGAACCTGAGATACATAGAGCTCACAGGAATCAAAGAAATGCGGATGCGTTCCCTCTACCACGACCTAGAGAGCACACAAGGACTTTGAGACCGACTCAGCTAGTTAAGTCCATGAAGAACTACTTCGATGGCAATGGAGATCCATACGATCATGTGGCTGAGTTTAGGCAAGTCTTGAGAGCTGAGCAAGTGGAGGATTTATTCACGCAGTACAATGCCTTTGGTCTAACCCTTAGGAACACTGCCCTGACATGGTTTCAGCCACTAAACGAGAGGCAGTTCAGGAGCATAGACCAACTTCTAGAGGCATTCATTATCGAATTCTCTAAAAGTGGCATAAGACATAACACTTCCTCGCTGATTCACAGCTTCAAGCAAACCCCTCAAGAGACCGTGAGACTTGCTGGAAGAAGATTTAGGCAATACTTGGAGAGATGCCCTGTCCCTGAGCTACCCACGCCAGCTAAGCAAGTGGCTTTATTCTTGGATGGATTGCTAAGTACCAAATTGAGGTCATATGTGTATCTGAAGGACCCTAGGACTATAGAAGAGTGTGTACGCATGTGCATTGACATCGAGGATAACCTAGGGGAGGAACTAGAGCTTTCCAAAATCTACAAGGACTCAGATAGTGCCTCTAGCCTCTCTTCCTCGCAATCCACATCAATTGAGGAATTAGCAGAGAAAGTAGCTCAGAAACTAGGTTTCTCTAGCAAACAAATCCCAAGGTTTGCCCCTGTGAAAAGATGCTATACTTGTGGAGGCGACCATATGGCGAATGTCTGTCCCATTATGGCTCAACCCCAAGTTAATCCTAGTAGCCAATACTACACCATAGAACGAAGGCACACCAATCATACCGCGCAAGATTGTCCCTACAATAAGCAAACCGTTAGACAGACGTACCCACAACCATACCCTCAACAAGGAAGATACCAGAACCAGTACCCACCTCAGCAGTATGTGAGACCTCAACAAACCTACCAACCCTACCAAAATCAACTGAGACCCCAGCCAATGCTAGCACAGCAACCACCTGCTCCTACTAATGTGATCCCAGTAAAATATGCAGCTGCAGAAGAGAACCTGAATAGAGCTATAGTCCCTGTAACACCATTGCTTTCTGAAAGTGACCCGAGTGACCATAGCTTTGATTCTACACATGTTGATAGCCCCCAGACCTACTACATGCAGTCTCCTGAACATGGTGAGTCTTACTATAGTGAAGAGCCAAATGAACCTAGTTGGGAGTCAGATTACACAAACGTCATGTATGCAAACCCCAACCCTAGGCCTCAACCTAGGCAAGTAAGACCCCCATTCCCTAAAGGACCATGCTACAGATGTCAGGGAGATCATCTCATTCGTGATTGTCCCTTGTCTCCACCTCCACAACTCCAATCAGTGACGATCCAGGGCTATTGCCAGGAATGTGGAAAGGAGCATCTCTTACGAGATTGTCCAAAGAATCCCAGCAATATGCCAAAAATAACTCCCATTAATGTTATTGGGTTAGTTGTAGACTCAACAGGAAGTGTGATGTCCACTACACCAGTGCAAGTGATCACTAGAGCTCAAGCATGGCAGCGAAATCAAGGGATAGGCCAGGAAAAGAGCCCAGATGTTAGTGAAACAGAGAGCATGACAAAGAAAAGGACTAGAGCTTGGAAGGATAGTCGTGAAAGAATGAAAAGACAATGGGCAAAAAAGATGAGTGAACTCGAGGGAAGCCTCATAGAAACAAAGGCCAGGATAACTGAACTCACATCTCAAACTCCCTCTCCCACTACCCCACCTCCACCATTCCCAACTCCATCTGACCCGCCACCTTCCAACCCGCCTCACCTACTTCCACCACCCCCTAGAGTAGGATCAGTCCTAGTAGATCCCACTCCCGAAGACCTTAATATGATGCTTAAAGCATATCAGGCCAGAATCCAAGAAGGGCCAAACGTAACTGATCATGAAAAGTGTTACCCAAGAGCAGAACTAGAGCTAGAACGAACCAAAATTTGTGCTAAGATGGTGGAATTGGCTCAGACCATGTTTGAAGCCAGTCGCCTATTTAACATCTCTAGTTCAACGAAGACACAGTTGCACTTTGATGGACTGTTAGAAAGAATAGAGAAGCTGATTGCACAATCAGAAAAGGAACCCGCCTCTCAACACAAGGACAAGGCAAGTGAAAGAGTAAGCATTCCTGCTCAGGAAGCCTATGTGCCTGAAGCCTATGTGCCTAACTCTACGGAGCTAGACACATCATCTTCTATGAATTGGTTCACACCAGAATTCCTACACGAGATTCAAGAAGACAAATGGGCTAAAGAGAGTGAAGTCCCTCCTCCTATTGAACTTGTGGATGATGCACGTGACCAATTCCCACAAGACATCCCATCCATTTATGAGGAGCAGGAGAGCACCCACTCTCAGGAAAGACTAGACTTTGAGTCTAACTCTCTACAAGAATTACCCCACTTCACAGGCCCATGGGAAGCTAAGTCTACCTGTATGAGAGCACCCACGGTCATGGTACGAAATGAGGACTCAGTCTTACCTAGGAACACAGAGGTAGTGAAAAACACTAAAGTGCAGTGCAATCTCAAGTTAGAAGAGCTACTCAAGGTTAGACCTGAATTATGGAAACATGTCGCCAAACAAGTACCAGTGATAGTGAAACCTCATTCCCAGGTAGGATCACATAGGACAGTGCCAGAGATACCCTTGGATAAGATAGGGGATATGTGTGAAGGTGAAGAAGGGAACACCTATCTTCCCATTACCTACCAGGAGTACACCACCAAGGCAATTTTGGACTCAGGTGCAGGAGTTGCAATTGCCACCACTTCCCTATGGAAGCGTTGGGGCAAGCCAGCACTCAGGCCAACGAGAATGAAATTGCAGATGGCCGATGGTCATATTGAGAGCCCTTAGGATTGCTAGAAGGAATAACTCTCACCACCTGTGGTGTCGAGTTCGATCATACCTTTGCTATATGTGATTTTAGCAAGAACCATGCCTATGAAATGATCTTGGGATGACCCTTTATGCGACAGTTGCAAGTGGTACAGGATTGGGGAACCAATTCTTTGTACCTGCAGCACTTAGGTGTTACGACCAAAGTCAATCTCAAGGATTACTCTCATAGAGATGTCCCTCCTATCCAATGGAACCCCATCCATAGAGCCAAAGATGATACGGAATCGGTGCATTCCATAGGATCAGGATCCTCATGGATGCATGAAGACACTCACTTATGGATGTGCAAAGTAGCAGTAGAAGAAGAGAAGAGAGAAAAGGCCAGAGAAATAGGTGCAAACGAAACACATAGACCCATTCAAGACCCAGCCTATGCACTTGTAGTCTTTCCTGATGAAGAATTTGAACCCCACGGCTGGGCAGAAATCCTAGCAACAATGGATGTAGCCATCAATGAAGAACAATGGACACCCCACTGTGATGAGGATGGCTATGACATTTCAGTCTTCTCCATAGAGCCAATCATGGGAGAGGCAGTGTTAGAAGAGTGCAAACCTAGCCCTGATGCATTTGAGGATGCAAGTGACTCCGATCTAGAGTCAATCATTGTGGACCCACCTTTTGCATCAGATGAAGAATACTTCTATGAAGTAGAATTTCAACCCCAGAGGCACGGAGAGCTTACAAAAGACGTAAGGCTAGCCACACATGTAACTCCTAAGGAAGAAGGAAAGAAAAGGAAGAAGAAAGAAGTCACACAAGAAGAGGAGGAATCTTTGTTTGAGGTCCCAGAAAATTTTAAGAAGTATGAGATAGATGACAGGAGAGTCATGATCAGAATGCCTAAACGAGAGGCACAATCAGGAGAGTCCTATGATAACAAAGAAACCACAAAGAAAATTGTGGTAGCCATGGAAGAGGGAGAAGAGAGATGCACTTACATAGGACATGACCTGACGGAAGAAGAAGAGCAAGAATTGATAGCCTTGCTAAGAGAATACAGAGACGTGTTCGCTTGGAGTTACAAGGACTTGAAAGGTGTGGACCTTGACATATGCTCACACACCATCCCCATGACCTCAGATGCCAAACCCTCTAAGCAAAAGCCATATACATACAATGATAATTACGCTGCCAAGATCAAAGAGGAGATAGATAGACTAGTTGAAGCTGGATTTATCTATGAAATTGAGCACACTGAATGGGTATCCCCCATTGTTGTGGTGCCCAAAAAGAATGGTAAATTACGTGTATGCATTAACTTGAAGAAGGTTAATGCAGCCACAATTCGAGATAACTATCCGCTTCCTATCACAGAGCATCTCTTAGAAAGAGTAGCAGGCAAGGAAGTGTACAGCTTCCTCGATGGATTTTCGGGCTACAATCAAGTAGCCATAGCTCCAGAAGATCAGCATAAGACAGCTTTTGCCACAGAGTGGGGTATATTTGCCTTTCGTGTAATGCCATTTGGGCTTACCAATGCTCCTGCAACCTTCCAGAGACTAATGTGCCATGTATTTAAGGAGTTCTTGAGGAAGAATTTAGAAGTCTATGTTGATGATCTTTGTGCTCATTCCAACATTAGACAAACCCATATTCCTGAACTCAGACAAATCTTTGACAAATGTAGAGAATATCAAGTCTGCCTGAACCCAGAAAAGTGCGTTTTTATGGTCAGGCAAGGCAAGATTCTAGGACACATAGTGTCAAAGAATGGCATATCCACTGATGAAGAGAAAGTGAGAGCCATAGCCGAGTTACCTAGGCCAAAGAATGTCAAGGAAGTACAGGCTTTCATGGGGCATTGTGGGTACTACCGCCGGTTCATTCACATGTATGCTGTCATTGCAAAGCCCATGTACGGACTTCTGACTAACTTTGAGTGGACTGATGAATGTGAGAATTCCTTCAATGAGCTTAAACGGCGATTATGTTCAGCACCGATCTTGACCACACCAGATTGGAATAAGCCTTTCCATGTTCATGTTGATGCGTCCAATTATGCTATTGGGTGTGTACTCGCACAGCCTACCGGTGAAGGTAATATGGATCTTCCAATTGCCTATGCTAGTAGACAATTGAATGCTGCTGAACGAAATTATACCACTACGGAGAGAGAAGGACTAGGCATGGTGTATGCGGTTAAAAAGTTTAGACATTATTTGCTTGCAAATACGTTTAAATTTTTTACTGATCATCAAGCTCTACTATACTTGGTAAACAAGCCATGCAACACAGGTAGATTAGTAAGATGGTTTCTCTTGCTAATGGAATATGATTTTGAGGTTGTGGTAAGGAAAGGGAAGACTCATTTGAGAGCAGATCACCTTTTTAGGCTCACATCGGGAGAAGCCCCACAAGGAGTGTCAGATGACCTTCCTGATGCTTACTTGTTTAATTTGGAAGTGGTGCCGCAGTGGGCTAAGCCATTGGTACCAGTGTTGACATACGGACCTAACCACCCAGTAATAAACACGCAGGATAGAGAGGTAGTAAAAGCCCAAAAGTATCACATCATGGCAGGAAGTATGTACAAGCACACAGATCAAGGGATCTTGGCTTGTTGTGTAGAAGAGGACGAGTACACTAAATGGTTGCATTTAGCACATGTAGGTGCATTAGAGCAACACTACTCAAAGCAACAAACCTTACAGACACTAAGGAGACTCGGAGTGCATTGGCCGACTATGGAGGCTGATGTCCAAAAGTTGTGCAAGGAATGCCCAATCTGCTGCACTAAACCACCTGTGGAACATGCCACTCTTTATCAAGTGTCCATAGTGCCAGATTGGAGTGAACCTCTAGTATCCTTCTTAAGGACGAGAACATTCCCTCCAGACATGACTCTGGCTAGGCAAAGGAGTTTAGAACAAGAAGCCCAGGATTATTCACTCATTGGTGATAATCTATACAAGCGTGGTAAAGATGGTTACCTGAGACTATGTGTCCATGAGAGTGAATATCTCAAAATCTTGGATACTGCTCACCAAGGTGTAGCAGGGGGACACTTTGGACCAGATCGGGTGATCAAGTCAATACTATTTGCGGGCTTTTGGTGGCCAACCCTTCACATGGATGCACATACCTATGTGAAACGGTGTGATGTGTGTCAAAGAACTCAGTATCCTATACGCAAAGATGAGATGCCACTGAAACCTATGATGGGTGGACGTGCATTCTCTAAGTGGGGAATAGACTTTGTAGGTCCTATTAATCCCCCAGCCAAGGGTTCACATGCTGAATATATCATTGTGGCCAAGGATTATCTCACCAAGTGGGTAGAGGTAAAAGCTACGACAAAGAACGATGCTCAGACTACTACTAAGTTCTTATTTGAGAATGTATTCACTAGATACGGGCTACCCATAGAGCTAGTTAGCGATAGAGGCACTCACTTCTTGAATGAAGTTATTGAAAATCTGCTCCAAGAATTTTTGGTAGTACATAAGAAGTCTGCCCCCTATCACCCTCAAGCTAATGGCCAGGCTGAGAGCACCAATAAGATCTTATGCAATGTACTAACGAAATTAGTGAACAATAAACGCTTTGATTGGGACAAACAGCTACACCATGTTGTTTGGGCATACCGAGTCGCCTACAAAACGGTACTCCAAGCCACCCCCTTTCAGATGGTATTTGGCCAAAATGCAGTGCTACCGTTGGACTTCCTAATACCTACACTGAAAGTAGCACAAGAGCATGAATGGACGGGTCATGAACTCTCCTCTAGACTTTTTGACCTTGAACGATTAGGAGAAACAAGACTAAGGGCGGCTGCAGGGATATATGCAGCTAAGAAACGACAGAAGGCATACTTTGATGCCCACGTTAAGGATAAAGGTTTGAAGGCAGGTGACTTAGTTTTAGTCTACACATTGAAGCAACATGCGAGAAAACTGGAGAAGAGAGGCTATGGACCCATGATTATAAAGAGAATCTCAACAAGTGGAGCAGTGCAACTAGCCACATTAGAAGGCGACGTTCTCCCGAGCTACATTAGCGGATGCAGGGTCAAGTTGTATCAGGAAGCTCTCACAGAGGAAATGCTAAGTCGACTCAATAATGCTAAGAAACGCAAAGAAGAAGAAAAGCGAATTCGAGAAGAAGCCCAAGCAGAAGCATTGGAACGCATCCGGAGAATGAAGTTGAGAAGACAGAATAGGGAGCAACCTAGGACGGATGCCTATGCAGATCAAGGATATCATGTGACTATGTGTGAAGTTTCAGGTATCAGCGCTCAAAGGATAATTGATCGACGTCCTTTTATAACCTTAGAGATAGGACAAAGAAAGGGTGCAAGGACTGTAAGAGCCTTGATTGACTCAGGTGCAGCCACTAGTGCGGTTAAATTGTCTTACTGTCAAGAATTGAGATTAACTGTCAATCCTATAGAAGCATATCTCATAGGATTGGGAGGTGTGGAAACACTTTGCAAGGGCGAGGTGGATCTTCCCATCTCCATTCAAGACGAAGTGATGATAGTCAAAGTATTAGTGTGTCAAGATGAGGACCTCACTGAGCCTCTTATCTTGGGTCAGGACTGGATCTATGATCATGCAGTCAACCTAAACCTAAGAAGCGGACTTCTTCAGGTATGGGTAAATCATAGCCGAATTACAGTTGAATTGGAAAAGGAGGCACTCAAGGAACTAGGTAAAACACAAACTCCTGGTCCTTCCAGGGGTGCACATGAAGTTGACAATGCTATTCTTGTCCAAAAATGTATGATGCAGAAAGAGGATTGTCTCAACAACGGAGTCAAGGATAAGACGGTACTCCCTTCTTTTCCAAAGGTCAGAAAGGATGCAGCAGCCAACGGCAGATCAAATACAGAAGAAGCAGAACACTACCTGTACTGGAGGCCAAAAAAAGGAGCAAAGCAGATTGTTTCAGCCGATGAAACAAGTATGGAGGCGAAAAGGCGAACACCTTGTTCCGACCAGGCCAACACCACGACCAAAACCTCTTATTAGTAATCAACAACACGATACTAATAAGAAGCCTTTCATAAGTTCTTCTGTGAAAGTGAAGTCTATTTGGGTACCCAAGAAGTCAATGAAGGCCAGCCCACAATCACGACAAATCTGGGTGCCTAAGGCTTGCTTTCGGGCTCAAATAGCTACACCAAGGCCAAACCCTGTACAACATGTTTCACTCACGCGAACATCTGAGGCCCAGTCTTACACATCACGCACTAACACGTATTCTTCCATGAGCACAAGTGGAATCACTTGTAAATGGGTTCCTAAAAAGCCCCATTTTTCAAGTAAATACCCTATCACACTCCCCAGAGCCTCCACAAAGTCAAAGTCAAAACCTATCCATTGCATTTGGCAACCTAAAACTTGTAATAAACCCCCAGACCCCAGTTGTAGATCCATGCCCACCTACTAACTACGTCACTCTCACACCACATCATTCCACTTAGCTCCTAGGTCTAACCAATCCCTAACTACACACACAAGCACCGAGCATTTACTAACCCACTAATCTCTCCCGAACCTCATGTTAATGTTGTAATGGGGACAAAAACGGTTCTATCTTGTCCTTTACAATGTTAACACATGTTTCTATATTCTCACAGAATCAGGAGGCAAGAAGTAACATGGCAGATACGGCAGGAACTAGCTCCCAGATAGGCACCAGCCCCCAAGTCGTGGATATTGAAAGTCTTCCCGTTTAGGAGGATTTGAAGGAACGCCCTGTAGCATTGAGAGCATTACACGCCATACTGGTTCAGAACCCTCCACAAGGGCACACTATGCCAGTCAGTAAAAACTCTCATTGGTTCAGTGATGTGGCAGGACCCCTAGGTGAAGGCACTTATATGTGGGAGGCCGAGATAGAATTCAATGGGCGCTGGGGAAGGTATCACTTTTTCACTAGGGAATTTGAGAGACTGCAGAATAATGAAGGACTGAAACCTATATGGAAGAAGGTAGGACTCTACGAGTACTTCAAATTCCAGTTGCCAAAGCCGGATTTTCTAAGATGCTCTTATCTGATTAGCACCCTTACTCCGAGCAAAGACAAAAAGGGATACAGCTCCTTTGTCCTCCCATCTCTCATAAGGGGCAATGAGCTCAAGCGTTTCAGATTAACTATCAACTTGGTAAGGGAAGCTCTAGACATGAAAGGTATGCATATTCCTACGGAGAAAGAGACTATGGTCCCCGACAATATGAAGAACAGGAATCTGACAAAGTTAAAAGACATGGTGGCAATGACGCCTACAATCGCTATTCATTTGCGAATGGTCATGCAGCACTTTGCATTTCCCGCCCAAGAGAGGTTCACAATGCCACCT
This sequence comes from Ceratopteris richardii, assembly GCA_020310875.1. Taxonomy (NCBI): domain Eukaryota; kingdom Viridiplantae; phylum Streptophyta; class Polypodiopsida; order Polypodiales; family Pteridaceae; genus Ceratopteris; species Ceratopteris richardii. Next base: position 119,221,473 of record CM035424.1, read on the forward strand.
AAAAAGATATGGTTTAGTTTATACTTGGCTGATGCCTTTGATTTGACAATCAACATGCCCCACTGGATTATCGACCAAATCCACTTGGCTCATCAAAGGTGGTATAAAAAACAAAAGTCTGTACTGTACGGATGCTGTGCTCTGACCAGGATTGTGTACAGATGTCTTGCATATGATGTACCAGTGCAAAGGGCACTCATTTGGACCAGGGTACAAGAGTTTCAGCACCGATTATCCTCCGCAGGACCACCATCCAAGAAAATGAGAGGCGCCGTTCAGATGCCCTGCGCACAACCCCGCGGTGCAACATTGACTCCAGAGACCACTCCACGACTTCCAAGGCGGGTGCAACCCTTCACTATCAGATTACCAAGGCACAGCACTGACGGACCTAATCTGGTGTTCCCACCCGTACCAACCGACCTAGAGTTTCCTCACGGATTCACTTTAGAAGACTTAACTGATGAGGAGGTAGCCAGAATCATTGAGGCTGTTAACGCAGAAGTCGAGGCAGAACAAGCTAGTGGACAACAAACTGCTACAGACCAACCCCATCCCAGACAACCAGAAATCGTCGATGTGGAGGGTGAAGAAGAAGAAGGACAAGAGGAGGAACATGATGGACAATCCGAGGAAGAAGAGCAGGAATATGATCAGGAAGCCCTGCAGGTACTTGAAGGTGCAGGCAAGGCCCTCATGAATCAAATCCTTGAGGAGGAAGGCGTAGAGCAATACCGCGCCACGCTTGACATGATATCTGAGGCTTTGGGAGTACCTGAAACGGTGCATACCGCCCTTGCACAAGCACGAAGAACGGAATGAAGATATGGCAGACGCTCCCCTCGAGCAGGAAAGCAGATGAATGTACTAGTATCAGAACCACAAGGCACATCCACAACCACGGGCACCGCACACACTGTCCACGATACTGAGGAAACCCATGTATCAAGTGCACCTCCGTCACCCCCGTTGCCACCCCTGCCTCCAACTCCACCACATTCACCTCCCACAACCAGTGTAACCACGACCGTCACCGCCTCAGAGTCCACTACCCATACCGAAGCACAGACCGTCACACAACCCACACACCCTATCTCCACTTCCTTTGTCTATACGGCCACTGAAACAGTAGTTCCAACCGCGGCCACAGAAAATCTCAACCCCCCGATCACACTTTCGGGCAGTTCGTATTCACAATTGCACACACCACTGTACACTTTCACCACTATCACCGCACCCACAATTCCACTATTCACAATCACTCCCACTACTGCATCCACCATTGATCTCATGGACATCTCCCCCACCTCCGCACCTCTCCCTCCCCCCATGCATCCACCATCTCCCATTTCCCCACCTCCCACTTCACCATTTTCCAGCACCACATCCACACTTCCATTTCCCTTCCCCTTTCCCTTCCGATCCAACCCCCTTCCCGCATCCATCCCTATTAATAATGTATTTAATAATATGTATCAGTGTATGTCGCAACTACAACAGCACTACCAGCATCTTGATAACCAACATACGCGACTCTTTCGAAGTCATGAGGAACTTCAACTACGCTTCATGGATCTCAAAAGGGAAAAGCGGCTACTACAACAATAGCATACCACCTTACAGGAACAACACGAACAGTTATTAGCCAACCCACCCCAGTCAGATGCAGAGGAAAGACAACATATGGATGAATTGCTACACTCCCAGATAACGGAGAATCTCAAACTTAGACGCAACCTAGCCCTCCTACGAAAACACATGTCTATAGCTCTCGAAGAGAATAAACGGCTGCAGAAACAGAATGAAGCGAACTTGGAAGCAGCCATGGAAGGTTCCCCACAGGAAATCGACCCAGAAAAATTCAAGGCCATCCCCTCAGAAAATATGAAAACTGTGTTAGAAACCCATGTCGACCTCCTGGAGGCCCATGCAGCGTTAGAACGAGAAAGGGATGATCTACTTAAGCAACTGGCGACTCAGCAGGAGTCACCAAGCAAAGCCACAGCCACAGACGACACATCCAAAGAGGTCACAAAACTCAGGGCAGAACTCGAAGAATTACGCAGCAAAGTCATGCAATACGAACGTCAACCCTCTCCCCTTATCGAGCCCGAGCCTGAAGATCTAGTGCCAATCGAGATAGAGGAAACTTTCGAAGACCCGTATGTTCCCATGCCTGCACCAGGGGGCAAGCAAACAGAAGAGGGCATGGACACCATAGAGATAGAGGCTCCTAAATGGATGCAGAGGTTAGAGAAAGTGGCCACAACCCATGATGATAGAGTGGCAGTTCAGATAGCATCTATGTCACACTTGGAAGAAGTAGTCATAAAATCGGATTACTTTAGGAATCTCTCCCATCATAGGTGGATCGGCACATCCGACGATTTGTATGTTCCTTTCTGTGTCCTAATGGCGGATTACAATGCGGAAATCAAGAGTCATACATCAAAAGAACCAACCTCGGCTACACAGTTCGCACCGGACGACATCCCAGCAAGTGCCAAACATGGCAATATTCATCAACCGATGTGGAGGATTCGTCTACTGGAAACCTACCCAGAGATGGTAAGAACATGGAATAACATGCCTTTGTACATCAAATACAACCCATGCTACTGTCCTGTGTTTCGAAGAAGGTCATGGCCGGAATACACAAAAATGGTGCTGACAAACAAAGGATGTGAGAAATGGCTCAATTATGTTTACTTAGCACCACCCAAAGGCCAACCTACCATAGGATACATGATCTCGACGATCCGGCATTGGGGGGTCAGGTTTAAAAATGTACCAGATGTCATGGCCCAAATGTGCCTTAAAATTTTTGAACTCATGTTGGTTACCTTCAGGACTTTCAAAAATGTCAAGGAGCCCCATCTGTCAGCTCTTGGATTTAATGAAGGTAATCAGGACCTCGTCTACGACATGAGTGCAACACCATCTATTAATGTTGTATATGCATGGCACGCGCGCATCAAGTATCTACTAACCTGCTTCAAACAGACGTTTGAAGAAATGTTCGTCACGGGATTCTAGGAATATCATTCAGAGATATTCATTCCCAAACCATCACATTTATTGCAGTTGTTTGCAGTGGAACAAGCTCTTCATTCAGAAAAGTTACGTATACCACATCCAGAGGTTCCCGGGCCGGTAGATTGGGATGCTTTACTCATAGACTTGGCCAAAGGGTTGTGGATTGCAGAACATCACTTAGCACAAGACGTTGTTGAGTACTACATCCAACGGCCCACCCAACAAGGGTCTGTCAAGGACGACAGACGCGAGAGAGGGGGGTGTTGGAACTGAAGGACTCACTAGGCAAGGAAGCTTAAGAAGGGAGTCAGAGAGAAGAGAAAGTACAAGCAGACAGAGCAGTCAACGACGATCTGGCAAGTAGGCCAACATTTTTCAAGACATTTATGCACATAAGAGAGGTGGACACAAGGAGAAGGAGCAAGTAGGGATCTCCAGGAAATGTATATCAAAATGTTAGAAGAAATCCCTACAACAATAGTGATTTTCATCACTAAAAACCCTTGTAAATACCATTTCACATTTTTGTAGCTCCATTTTGTGCAAGCCAAGGAGTCCTTAAGCTTGAGGAGCTTTAGAAGTATCTACCTGTCAGTTTTCACATTTTTTAGACTTCGTTTGAACCTCCAAATAGGGTAGAGAACCTAATTTTTAACTAGGCCGGACACTAGGTCTAGACAAGGCCAAAACCTAGTCAAAAACTATAAATAGAGCTAGAGAGCTCATTTTTGAGGTTAGCTTGTAATTGAGATGAACTTGTAAGAGCTTTTGAAAGTAATCTAAGAACTCCATTGCTTCTCACTCTTTGTCTTGCCGTGTGTGCGCGTGTGTGTGTATGTGTGTGCATGCTTGTGTGCTTCTCACTCACGCACTTGTGCCTCCACTTGCTCGTGGTCTTCATACCATCCTCACGTCTTCCCCGATTGACATTAAAGGAGGTGCTACTCATCACTGAGCTACAATTAGTAACAAGAACCATTTTACTAATCTATGAGTATTGCAAGGTTTGTTCACTAGATATAGTAATGCTTGATGGTGTATAAACATTTTAAGCTTATTTGAAAGCAAATAATGGCTAAACATTTTAACCGCATGCACCATGCCTAACCCTTCTCGTTAAGTAGTGGTGTAGTTCCAATCAACTACATTCAATATTAGCGTAAGCTATTGGAAGATCCGTTACCTTCACCCATAGGTTGTGCTAGCACACACCCAATAACATAATTGGATGCGTCCACATGTACATGGAATGGCGTACTCCAATCAGGTGTAGTCAAGATTGGTGTTGAACACAATCGTCCTTTGAGCTCATTTAAAAGATTATTTGTACTACATAGGTTTAGTAATGATGACATACATGTGATAATACCCACAACATCCCATAAAAGCTTTTACTTGTTTAATGTTCTTTGGTCTTGGTAACTCAGTAACTACTCTAATTTTGTCCTCATCCGTTGATATACCATTATTTGGCACTATGTGTCCTAGAATCTTCCCTTGCTTGACCATGTAAACAAATTTCTTTGGGTTCAAGCAAACATGATATCCTCTACATTTGTCAAAGATTTGTTTCAGCTCTAGGATGTGTGTTTGCCTAATGTTGGAATGTGCACATAGATCATCAACATAGAGCTCTAAGTTCCTTTGTAGGAATTCCTTGAACACATGACAAATCAGCCTTTGGAAGGTAGCAGGTGCATTGTTGAGCCCAAAAGGCATCACCTGAAACACAAATATTCCCCACTCTACCACGAAATCCATCTTGTGCTGGTCCTCTAGGGAAATAGCTACTTGGTTGTAGCCCAAAAATCTGTGGGAAGCCACAAGCTAGAAGCTATGTGTTGAATCCTAACGTTTTACCATATATCTCGCCATTTCCATGAGAGACATATTCTTCCTTTCAAAAAATCCATTTTCTTGAGGTATATATGGCATTGTACACTGATGTTTCTTCTCATGCTCAACTAGCAATGCATTTAACTCAAAAGAAATGTATTCCTCCCCTTGATCAAAATAGAGAGTGCCCATTTCACATGTTGACATATTTATAGACATAAGCACGAATTGTTTAAAGAACATAAAACTTTAGAATTTTCTTTCAATGGATAAACACCTGCATGCGTTAGAAAATCATCTATGAAAGTCAAAAAGTACAAGTAAATCCCAAACGGAGTCCATATGGGACCACTGACATCACTATGAACAAGCTACACTTCATGAGCAACTCTTGATGAACCATCTTTTAGGAAGGAGGAATGCTAAAGTTTGCCCAAAATATATCCTTCATAGTGTTTAGAGGATGCCTCAAGTTTGGGAGAGAGGAGACCATTTTAGATTTCTACAAACAAATCAAACTCTCCAAAATTTAGATGACCAAAGTGTGCATGCCAAAGCTTTGCATTTGAGATAGCCTCAGACTCATGAACTCCACATGTTGAATCATTCACATATTCTCCAAAGTCTATGAGATTATATACCATGATATACAATGAAAAAAGAAATAACAACATCACCATTTGAGAGATCAAGGTCTATACATGTCATCAACAAATTTGACAACCATGTTAATCTTGGATAATGCTAAAAATGATAATAAGTTTTCTTGATCCCTAGCATACATAAGGCATCTAGCAATGAGAAAGAACTATCATGACTAGGATTCAAAATGATCTTATCGATTCCCATTACATGATAAGAGGAGTTGTTTGCACATGTGATAGTATCCCTCGGAGGAGCAATCTCAAGTGAACTAAAGAAACTAGGTTGCAAGGTATATGTTTGGTTGCACCAGTATCAAGGTGCCAAACACCTAAGTCTACTGCAAACATATCTTGCTCAATTTCACATGTAGAGGCCTCTTCAAGAATCTTTCTTCTTCGTCTCTTTTGCGACCAATTGAGCACAACTCTTTATGATATGATCATTTTCCCTACATTACCTATGAAAAATTCTCCTTCTCTATTTGTTGTCATCTTTGTCTTTGTTCATTGATTCTGCAACATTAGTAGATTTCTTCTTACTACTGGATAAGCTCCATTTAAATTTACCCTTCTGACTAGCTAAGAAAGCATGATCTAGAACACCTATAATTGAGTTGTTCTTCTCTATTGATCTTGCTACAACAAAACCAATAGTAACTCCTCAAATGTCAAGGCATTTGGATTTCCTTGCATCATCAATTGAAGAGTATAAGCAAAAATCTAATACGAATATGGAAAACCATTAAGAATATTCTACACAAGTGAACTATTGGGCAATGTTTCATCAACAGAATTCAATTTCTCCTTCAAAACTTTAATCTTTGTCAAAAAATGGCCCATTGAGTCTCCTTCATTCATATGGTCACTCTGCAACTCATTTTGGAGGTAAGAAACATAAGCCTAATTTCTTGCCTAGTATGATGACGTAAGAGTATCTCAAACATCTTTCTCTATGCAGTAGGAGTGAATGTGAGGGATAATAGTAGTTTGATAGAAAAAGCTATCAATGCATATTCTTGTGCATCTCTTTCATCCCAACACATTTGCTCTGTAATAGTTGGAATAGGACAACATGACCAAGAAATTGAGGATCATTATCTTCGACACCATCTGGATCACCTCAACCACTATATTTGTAGGTGCAATAGGATGTTTTTCAACACCATGCACAATTTTTCATAGCTCTTTTGCTAGAAATTAATGATGCATCATGTATGCCCAGAATGGATAAAAAGTATCATCCCACTTATCCTCAACTTAGTGTGCGTCTGCACACTCATGCATATGTTTTAGCTCTATCCAGAAGATTTGAGCATGTATATACTGCATGGGTGTCTGCTTGATGCATTGATGATTGTGCTTCCCTCCTTGTATCGATGTAAGAGTAGTGGTGATGGTAGCCCAACCTTATGCTATAGGTTTTTACGATTTTGGGCCCCTAAAAAGGCATCAAAGAGGCTTGGTGCCTTGGTTAGAGTGTGACCCTTCCATCCTTGCTACTCAGGTTCAATCCCCATTGCCTACATGTGCAGAAGCAAGCCAAGAACCGTTGCTCTGATAGCAGTGTTGGGACATAAACTTTTGTGGTCATATTTTATGTTTGCGATCATCCTTCTGCCATGGCCAACCACTCAGAATACGTACGGTTCCACAGAGATGTGCTATTCTCCTCCCATCCATGCCCGAGATCCTCTAACTCATAAGAGTCCTCTCAAAAAATAGAGACTCTTCTTTTATTCCTCTACCCTTATATATAATATGGTGTAATACCCATTTTAATATCATGTGACACATCTGATATAAATGTTAAACTCTTTTATAATGCAGATTTGAGAGGCTCTAAGGATGAGAGGAGAAGTACCTCTGGATACCTTACCTTTGCAAGTACAAAATTGATCTCATGGTCTTCCAAGAATCAACCCACAAGTGCTCTCTCATCAATAGAAACTAAGTGTAGATGACTTGCAAATGCTACACAAGAAGCAATGTGGATTAGAACCTTATATTCAGATTCAGGGTTGAATACCTCTACTCCACATATATTTGGAGATAATATTATCACCTTACATCTTGTTGCTAACCCAATCTATCATGCCAGGACTAAACACATAGAAGTTCATTATCATTATGTCACAGAGAAGATTATGAGCAAAGAGATTCAACTCTCATACATATCAATGCATCAATAATGTGTAGATATAATGACAAAGGCTTTGGATGGAAGCAAATTAAACAGATTCAAATCAATGATTGGATTGTAGGAAATCTTGAAGGATTGAAGACTCAATCATCTTAGGCTTGAGAGGGATCTGTTGGTGCAATTATCAAACCTAGGAGCTTCTCTAAGATCTTAGGACTACACACCTATACGTCTTACTCATGTAGAACCTCATGCATGTTAAGAAGTTATTGTACTTACCTTGGATAAATATAAAAACCAAAAGTGAGTGCAGAATCTTAGAATAATAGGGAGCTCATTCCATGAATTTAATGATTGAAAAATAGTTTCAATCACTCCCCAAATGTAGGATCACTTTTAGGTGAGGGAGAATTCAAATTCAAACTCAAGCAATGTGTATAAATACACATGATTTTAGTCCCGAGATAGGAGAACACTTCAAAGAGGATTTGATCTACTTCAATGAGCATACATTAAGCTCACATAATCTACATAGTCCTCTACAATCCCTCTGTGCTATATGTCCAATAGCATTCATATTTTGATACATCTCATTGAGTACATCTCTATCTATTGTCTGCTCTAGTATCTTCATCATTACATTGAACTTGTGGAATTCATTTCTTTGTGTGTACTCATCCATTTGCTATACTTTAACTTGGGATAGTTATAGTAAAATTTCTAGTGTTCACATATAAAGTTTCATTAAGATTGGTTTAATATATCTCAAGATAGGAAGCAAACAAATTGAGTGTCTTTGCACATCTTCTAGATCCTAAAAAGTTGGGATGACCCCTCTGACTTACTAAATTTATTTCTTCTTGTATGGTGCAACTAAATTCATGAAATAAATTGCTTTAGTTAGAAATACACTTTAATTAGATGTGTACAAAAGCTTTCTGATTAATTCATATCAGGTTGTGAGCTCTGAGCATCATCCTTAGACCTTCTCATTCCAAAATAGAAGGTTCTTCACATTTCTCGCAATTAGAAGTTATGTGTTTTGATGCAAACAATTGAGAGTGATGCTCAAAAAAGAACTTGGTGGTTCTATGTGCACCATTGTGAAGTTAATGAGATACATTAAGCTTCCCTAAAGCTAGATTGGTAGGTTTGGTGCATGTTTCTTGCAACAGTATCTCATCTCTAGAATTTACACATCACCTCCTCATATTCCAAACGTGTGAGGTGACATACTTGCAAAACAAAATTTGTATATATGTTTCACACAAAAGGATGCAATTTCCTATAGATTCACTATGATAGTGGGTTGGAGAAACAAGCTCCAACATGCTTATCTATGTATTTTCATCAATAGGTTGAGTGAGTACCTTACATTCAGCCATGCCATACTTGTAGAGTACATCCAATAGGTATTTCCTTTGCAAAGCAAAAGGTATATGACATCCATTGCATAAACAATTTCAATACCTAAAAAGTACTTCAACTCACCTAGATCTGATACCTTGAACTCCTTTCCAAGTCTCATTTGATGTCTTTAGTTCCTTCATGATCACTACCTATTATGATTAGATCATCCACATATATGCATATGAATACTACTTACTCCGTTTTTTGTCTAGAGTGAGGGATCTGATTTGCTTTGTCTGTACCCACATTCTGAAGGTAATCCACAAGCCTTTGATTCTAGGCCCTTGGTGCTTGCTTAAGCCCATACAAGGCCTTCTTCAACCTACAAAAAAAATCAAGATGATCCACATCTTCATATCCAATAGGTTTTGCCATGTATACCCCTTCTTTTAGCTCACCATTCAAGAATGCATTTTTTACATCAAGCTGATATATAGGCCACCTTCTACCTAGACATACAACCATTAAGGTTCTTATTTTTGTTTTTTTATCTACGGGGTTGAAGGTCTCTTCATAATCCACACCAAATGTTTGTGTGAACCCCTTAGCAACCAACCTAGCTTTGTGTCGAGCTAGTGAACCATATGCATTCCTTTTAGTCTTATACACCCATTTGTTTTGAACCAATTTCATACTTGGTGTTTTAGGAACTAATTCCCAAGTCTCATTGCCCTTGAGTGATTTCATCTCTTCGTCCATAGCTCTTTTCCATTCCTCCTTTGTTGATGCCTCATACATTTGAGGATTAGTATCTCCTACAACCTACATCATATATACATAGTGCTTGGCCATGAAAGAGTCATAACTTAACCTTTGTATTGGCTTCTTGAGCCTTGATGATCTCCTTTAATTCCCTTTAGGGAACTTCTTCCTCAATCTTTATAGGTTTACTTGTGGTGTAACCACCTCTTCATAGTCTTCTTCATCTTGTGACTCACTATCACCATTATGACCATCATGAGAGTCACTAAGAGACTTATACCTAGATATTGGTGATTTTGATAGATTTCTTCTTTCTCCCATGTGTCCTTGGGTAGCTGACCTTGATGTTGAAGCCTCAAGCCCACTCATTTGAGCTGACTCAACCTGCATATCACCTTTAGCACAAACTGATACATCATCCAAGTCATCATCTATCACCTTTTCTTTTCCCTTGTCTACATACCAAGGTTTCAATTCATTAAATAACACATCTCTTGATACATAAAACTTCTTGGTGTAAGGGTTATAGCATTTGTAACCCTTTTGATAAGTAGAATAGCCAATGAAAACACATTTTTCAGAATTTGCATCAAGTTTAGATCTTACCTCTTGTGGAATGTGCACATAGCAAGTACATCCAAAAACCTTGAGATGTTCCACACTTGGTTTCTTACCATAGTAGGCCTCATTTGGAGTCAACTTATGCTCAACACTTTTGGTACCCTATTCATCAAATAAAATGAAGTATAAATAGCCTCAACCTAATAAAATAAAGGCATGTGTGCTTCAATAATCATACACCTTGCAATTTCAACAATGTGCCTATTTATCCTTCAGCAACCCCATTTTGTTGGGGGGTATACTTGCATGTAAATTGCCTTTTAATACCATTCTCATAAAAATAAGAGATGAATTCTTTGGAGTAATTTTCTCCCCCTCCATTAGATGGTAGGGCTTTGATATATTTACCTGTCTCCTCAACCTCTTGCTTGAACCTCTTGAACATAGAGAACACATCTGATTTTTCTTTAATGATGTATATCCACACTTTCCTAGAATAATCCTCAATAAATGTAACAAAATACCTTGATCCTCTTAAGGATGACTCCTATGAAGGTCCACATACATCAGTGTGGATGAGATCTAAGAGATTTGCAGCCCTATGTGTGCTCCTTTGGAATGGTTGTCTTGCTTGCTTCCCTAGTTGACAAGCATCACAAAATTCATGAAGTTCTTTGTTCTCAAATTGGGCAGCCCTCTTACAAGCTCTTCCTTGCTCATGTTCCTTAGCATAGGAATGTTGACATGCCCTATTCTCTTGTGCCAAAGGTCAAGTTCAACAATCCTTTGATTACCAATCATAACAAAGCATACCTTGCTTGCATTTGGAGACACATCCAAGGTGAACATTCTTCCCTCCCTTCTTCCTTCAACAACAAGCTTATTTCCATTGTTAGGATTCCTTATAAAGCATCCTTTGTCATTGAATGTGACCTGAAAACCTTTCTCTACCATTTTCCCTACTGAAAGAAGGTTCTTAATAATAGATGGAACATGCAATACCTTCTCAAGCACCTTGGCTAATGTGTCACATCCAATTCTCACATCTCCAATGTGCTCTATGACATGCTCAATGTTATCACCTATCTCCACACACCCTTTGAACTTTGGAACGTGCAAATTGGTGAATATATCACCCTCACAAGACATATGATTGGTGCACTTTGAGTCTATGTACCATTTGGTATCATAATTAGCATACTTTGAATAATCATGTCTCATAACAAGAAATTGTTCATTGCCTGTTTCCTTGTTTGAAGCATTTGCATAGTTCCCTTGCTTTCTTTGAGTGTATTTACCATATTTATATCTACAATTTGAAGCTATATGATTTGGTTTACCACAATTATAGCAAATCATACCTTTGTGGGGGTTGTAGCCTCCTCTTCCTTTGCCTATACCTCTTGCCTTTGATTGGGATGTAGAGTCACTTGAGCTCCCTCCTTCTTCTTTGCTTTGGTGTTGCCTTGATTGTTGTAGCTTCTTCCTCTTCCTCTTCTTCCACCTCTCCCTTTGCCTCTTGAAGAGTATAGGACCTGATCACGAGTGTCCTTGATTTTGGATGAATATCTAAATGATGCCTCCTCAACCACCAAGTGAGGAATGAGGTCTTCTAAGCATGTAAGTGGATCTTGATAGAGGATAGTGGTAATGAGAGTGACCTAAACCAAATCTTCATCACCAAACTTGCATCCCACTGATGCTAATTGATCCCTTAGATCCTTGATTTTGAGTGTGTACTCAACCACACTTTGGCTACTACCATTTTTCATGGTGTTGAGCTCATTTTTTAGTTGCATTTTCCTAGCTCTTGTAGAGGTTGCATAAACCTTTTCCAAAGCATCCCATACATCCTTGGAATTATCAAAATTTTGTATATGACCAATCATGGCATTAGAAATTACCTGAGAGATGAGGAACATTGCTCTTCTATTCCTTCCTTCCCACTCTTTGAGCTCCTTCCTTTGTGCATTGGTAGTGGTTAGATCTTCAAGGTCTACATAAGGTCTTTCTTCTTCTCCAGTCACTATGGACCATAGCCCTTTGCCCATAAGGTAATTTGTAACTCTGAACCTCAAAGGTTGGTAGTTTTCCTTGTCAACTTTTTGCCCCAAATCTACCATTTAAATGAGAGAAACATATAGAGGTTACCTTGTCAAGCAATCACTTTTGTTGCACTTCTTTATTCTTTGATGATGCAACTTCTTCTTCAAGTGTACTCCCTTGTAGTATACTGTTGCAAATCCAAGCTCCAAAGCTCTGATACCAACTGTGAGGAACAAATCTTCTATGTGTGCAACAAAGTCACAATGAGCCCAAGTAGATCTCCCTCTTGAAAGATACCTAACGTGGATTAAGAAATTTGACCCACCTCTTAAAATTCAATGACTCCAAGATTTTGTCCACACTTAGGAGGTGCTGTTAGCTTTCCAACAAGCCAAGAAACATTCAATTTTGGATGAGTAAAGTTCATGATGATCATTGTTACAAACTAGACTACCTATCTATTCACTTGTGCAGACAGTTCAATCACAACGAAATGCCAATATCGCGGTGCAACATGATGATATCATTGAGGCAAGGAAGAATAATCTTCTTCTTCTTCTTCTATTACATAAAAAGGAATGTGAGAAAGAAAGCAACCTATAAGGTATAGCTATGATACTTCTTATATCACAACTAAGGATTATGTATACATATTGAAGATAGATGAAGATCCATCAACATATGTAGAAGCTAAAGGTAAAGAAAATTGGGAAAAAGCAATGAAGGAAGAGCATGATGATCTACTTGAGAATGATACATGGGATCTCGTATCTAGACCAAGGAATCAGAAGATAATCGGATGTAAATGGGTGTATAAGACAAAAAGATTTGCAAATGGTAAGGTGTCTAGATATAAAGCTAGACTTGGGGTCAAAGGATATGCTTAGACACAAGGTGTGGATTATGATAAAACTTATAGTTAAGTAGCTAAAATGACCACCATTAGAACATTGATAGCTATTGCAACTTGCAATGGATGGAAGCTTTCACAATTGGATGTCAAGAATGCATTCTTAAATGGATATATTGTAGATGAAGTATACAAATTGTAGAATATCAACAAACCCACTAGAGGTAAATCATAAGACTAGTAGGTATGAAGATGAAGAGTTTGGAGATATGAAGTTTTATCAAAGTTTGGTAGGTACTCTAATTTATGCTACCTTGAGAGGACCAAATTTAATATCATATGGAGTTGGTGTTTTATCACAATTCATGCATTTCCCAAAGAAAACTCATTAGATTGCAGCACAAAGAGTGTTAAGATATATCAAAGCAACTTCGAATGAGTTTTTGTATTATGGTTTTACTTCTGACACTAGAATCAAAGTGTTCAGTGATGCAGATTGGGTAGGACGTATATGTTGGTGCATTTTACCCAAGCCTACATGCTTGATATGCTTGATATTATCTCATTTGTAAGTCACATGTGTAGTCATGTGAACACCTCTTGTAAAAGAGTTCATTTTTATCTCTTGTAATTGAAAAAAGAAAAAGGAAGAGTATAGCTTACCTCATCCATGATGTAAAAGAAAAGTCGTGGCCCTATCTACCTAAAATCACGAATTTTGGAGCTGAGGGAATATCTCCTAACTTTGGGGATCACTTTTAGGTGGAGCCATTCGAATTCGAATTCAAAATTCCCTCCAAGAATAGCTATAAAAGGAGCAAGAAGGAAGATGCGATTAGCAAGCCTTGTATGTGACCACTTCATGTCATTTTGTAGAGATTGAAGAGCTTACTCCATAGCTCTATCATTCTACTCCCATTGTGCAAAGATTCATTGCCAATGTGGTTGTAATCATATGTGAATCTATACATTTATTATCATCTACCTCTCTGTTTTGTTCTCTGCTATACTCACTCAGAGCAGTAACTTCAGAAGGTCATATCTCGAGTTCTACTGATCTTTTTTCAGTGTTTTAAAATGCGTTGGATAGCTCTTACTGTCTAGTTTGTACCTGTAAATTTTCATGGTCATTGGATTAATAATTGGGGAGATATATGCATTTTACTGCTCACTGGTCTATCTCTACAGAGCCCCGAGAATTGTGGGAATGTTCCAGAAATTGATGAAACTTGTTCTCAGTGCTCAGTCCATCATTTGAAGTGTTTTAACTTGGATTGGGAAGCTTTCTAAGTCTATTTGCTATGCCCAAAATGAATTTTTCTAATTCCTACCAGGTTCAGAGCACTGTTCATTTTTTCCAGCAGGTGTATGTCCAAAAATAGCAAGTTTTGGGAGCTAGTCATTTCGCAACTAGTCTGTCTTGACTTAAACTTTGGGATACATGTTCCAAAGTACTTGGCTGATATTTTGGTGGATTTAGGAAGCTCAAAGGGTCTACTAATCAACTCTGAAGTCTCAGTTGGCTGGTGTTAAGGTGGTTGTAGCGGCACCTACTCATCTTTGGATTGCATCCACCATCTCTCTTCACAGTGGTATCAGAGCATAGTCAAGCAACATGGGAGATGGATTTCCATCAACAATTGACAAATTGGATCGAAACAACTACCCCGCATGGTCTTTAAGGATGGAGGCTTACCTTCAAGGGAGGAATCTATATGGATTCATATCCGGAGATGAAGCAATTCCAACCATGAGGAACAAAGGGCAACCATCACATGAAGAAGTGGAAGGACTTTCGAATTGGTGTTCGAAGGATGCACTTGCAAGGTCCTATATTCTAAACTCAATCTCTGATTTTCTTTTACCTCATGTCAAGGGATGCAAGACATCAAGAGAGACCTGGAATGCACTTGCTTCTTTCTTCTCTTCCAACACTCGAGCAAGGAAGAACCAATTGTGGATGGAGTTCACAACAATGAAGAAAAGCCCGAAGCAAAATGTGACTGATTATGTCACAAAGATGAAGGAGATTTCCGACCAACTTGGAAGCATTGGAGAGGTAATTGAAGAGGAGCAAATAATAAGACAAATCATGAATGGAATCAAAGCAGACGACAAGTGGGAGTCATTCACAACAGCCATGGATTTATACATGGATATGCATGTACCGGACCTCAACACACTCATGGGCCAACTCTTCACTCATGAAGCAAAGATTAGCAAAGGTGGTGAGTCCTCAAGAGGTAATCAAACTTCTGCCTTATATTCTGATAAAGCTAAGGTCAAGGACAAGTCAAAGAATAGGAAGAATGAAGATGAAGGAAGCTCTTTCCAAGCAAACTTTGCAGGTAGAGGAAGAGCTAGAGGAAGAGGCAGAGGTGGAAAGCAAGGCAGGGGGAGATTCCAATCATCTCAACCTTGCAATATATGTGGCTTATCTAACCATACTACTGAAGAATGTTTCAGGAACCCGAGGAACTCAAGAGGAAGAGGATTCAATAGAGGTGGCTATGGATCAAATAGAGGTAGATACAATGGAGGCTACAACAACAACAACTACTACAATAACAATTACAACAACAACAACTATCAAAGTGGCCATAGAGGAAAAAGAGATTACAATAACTATGCAGAGGACCAAAGTCAAGAAGATTCATTATTGATTATGAATCTATCAGCGAAGAAGGGTAAGGATGATGATCACATATTTTACATTGATTCGGGATGCTCGAACCATGTAGCAGGAAATGTGGCTTTACTTTCTGATTTGGAAGATCCTCATAACAAGCATGAAGTGCAGACAGGAGATGACACAAAGCACTCAGTGGAGAAGATAGGTAATGTGAAGACATCAGATGGGAATATGAACCTCTTAAGCAAAGTCTTGTATGTCCCTACAATTACCAAAAATTTAATAAGTGTTGGACAGATTGTTGAAAAAGGATTGCAGGTTAGATTCAATCGATTTGGAGCATATGTTGAAGACCCAAGGCAAGGCTTTCGAAGGATTGCCAAAGGAGAAAAGACAGGAAGGCTTTTCACTTTTGAAGTGGAAGATACAAAGAGCATAGCTTTGTTTAGCTATGGATCTCAAACTCTAACAGAGTTGGAGATATGGCACAAAAGGCTTGCTCACATTGGTGAGAGGACACTCAAACAGATTTGCAGGGACCAAAGTGTACTTGGTTTGCCTAATATCACAAGGCAACACATGATTTATAAGTGTGAAGCTTGTCAACTCGGCAAGGCTCATAGACAACCTTTCAATAAGAAAGGATATATGTATCAAAATCCTTTGGATCTAGTGCACACGGATGTGTGGGGTCCAAGTAAGGAGCCATATATATCAGGCTCAAGATATTATGTGTCTAAGACTTTAACCACATGATTTCTTGAGTTGCATTAGCCAAACCTCTATATTCGGCTTCGATAGAAGATAATGCCAAGGTTGGTTGCTTCTTTGATGACCAAGAAATGATTTTTGAACCTGCAAATGATTGTAGCAGGTGGACCATTCTGTTTTTCATGAAGCACAAGGATGAAGTGTTTAATTGCTTTAAGAAGTATATTGCTCTTGTTGAAAACCAAACAGGTAGGACTTTGAAACGACTCAGATCAGATGGTGGAGGAGAATACTTCTGTTCTAAATTTGATGCCTTCTTGCATGAAAGAGGCATTAAAAGGGAAGTCACTACAAGGTATACACCCGAACTCAATGGTGTAGCAGAGAGGAGGAACAGAGCTATTGTCGAAGCTGCAAGGTCCATGCTCAACGAAAAGGGATTGCCAAACTACCTATGGGCAGAGGCTGTGTCTACAGCCACATATCTCATAAATAGACTTCCATCTAAGTCACTAGATGGAACCACTCCATATGAAGTGTGGAATGGAAGAAGACCTAGTCTAGAGCATTGCAAAATCTTTGGATGCTTAGCCTATGCTCACATTCCTTCTCAAGTAAGAGGGAAATTGGATCCCAAGGCAGAGAAGTGCGTATTTATTGGTTATGACCAAAACCAAAAAGGATATAGATTGTACAATCCAACCAATAAAGGATTTTCTGTGAGTAGAGATGTAATTTTTGATGAAAACAAATCATGGTTTGATGATGACAGGAAAGTGAAACTGCCGTATGACTTGGATGAAGATTTTCCATCACTTCAACCAAAGGAGCCAAAGCAGATTGAAGAAAGTGATTCGGAGATTGACCTAGAAGACTTGGAAAGACTAAAGCTATGGAAGAACAAAGGTAAAGCAAAGATGCAGGATGGTACATATGGACCCGAGAGCTCACATCAACCACTTAGAAGGTCTTCGAGGGAGAAGAAGAAACCAGAGAGGTTTGGTTATGATACTTCTTTGGTCACAAAGTACTCAATCTACATTGCAAAAGATTCAACCAATGAAGAGCCTACCACATTCGAAGAAGCACAAAGCAAGAAAGCTTGGAGAGATGCAATGGATGAAGAAATGGAAGCCTTGAAGGAGAATGACACTTGGGAGCTTGTACCTAACAAGCCATCTATGAAGATAATCGGATCTCGATGGATATACAAAATCAAGAGGAATCCAGATGGAAGTATAAATAGACACAAAGCAAGGTTAGTTGCTAAAGGGTTTGCTCAAACCCATGGTATTGATTATGAGGAGACTTTCTCTCCTGTTGCAAAAATGCCTACAATTAGGGTTCTCATTAGTCTTGCTGCATCTAGAAATTGGAATCTTTATCAACTTGATGTAAAGAATGCTTTCTTGAATGGATGGATTTCTGAGGAAGTGTATATGGCACAACCTCCTGGATATGAGGATGCACATCATCCTAACTATGTATGCAAACTAAAGAAAGCTTTGTATGGACTGAAGCAAGCTCCAAGAGCTTGGAATTTCAGATTGGTGACTTATTTGTAGGACCAAGGATTCAAAGCTAGCAAGGCGGATACCTCTTTGTTCATAAAGAGGAATGGATCTGAAGTGATCTATTTATGTGTGTATGTTGATGATATTATTATCACAGGCAATGATCTTGAAGGAATCAAACAGGTAAAGAGTCAAATGAAGGAGGAGTTCAAAATAAGTGACCTCGGACCACTCACTTATTTTCTTTGATTGGAGTTGATCTACACAGATTCAGGTATATACATCACACAAAGGAAGTATGTCCATGACATGCTCGTCAAGTTCAAGATGGAAAATACCAAGTGTGCAGGTACACCTATGGAGCAAAATCATAAGCTTAGTGCTTATGAAGGAGAGCCAATTGAAGACATCACAAGCTATCAAAGCTTGGTTGGAAGTTTGAACTATGCAACACTCACAAGGGTGGATATATGCTATAGTGTTAGCATATTGAGTCAGTTTATGCATAAGCCCAGAAGACCACATATGGAAGCGGCCAAGAGAGTCCTCAAGTACCTAAAGGGGACCATGAATGAAGGTTTGTTTTATTCATTTACTTCAGATATTGAGCTAAAGGTCTATTCAGATGCAGATTGGGCCGGATCTAAAGATGATAGAAGAAGCACATCAGGATATATATCATTTGCAGGTTCAAAAATCATTTCTTGGTCATCAAAGAAGCAACCAACCGTGGCATTATCTTCTACCGAAGCCGAATATAGAGGTTTGGCTAATGCAACTCAAGAAATCATGTGGTTAAAGTCTTTGTACAGAGATCTTGGACTTCATTCTTCAACACCTCACATTTTTTGTGACAACACAAGCTCACTACATCTAGCAGCTAATCTGGTATACCATGCTAGAACCAAGCATATTGAATTCCACTACCATT
Source organism: Ceratopteris richardii (assembly GCA_020310875.1). Classification (NCBI taxonomy): domain Eukaryota; kingdom Viridiplantae; phylum Streptophyta; class Polypodiopsida; order Polypodiales; family Pteridaceae; genus Ceratopteris; species Ceratopteris richardii. Next base: position 119,240,486 of record CM035424.1, read on the forward strand.
ATGTAAGGGAGAAGCTAATGAACAAGGATATTCAACTATCCTATGTCTCTACAGATATGCAATGTGCCGACATGTTGACTAAAGCTCTTGATGGTATGAAGTTAAGTAGATTCAAGTTGATGATTGGCTTGCAGGAAATCAAGGACAATTGAAGACTTATTTGGAGGCCAAGCATGTTAGGCTTGAGGGGGAGCTGTTGGTGCATTTTACCCAAGCCTACATGCTTGATATGCTTGATATTATTCTCATTTGTAAGTCACATGTGTAGTCATGTGAACACCTCTTGTAAAAGAGTTCATTTTTATCTCTTGTAATTGAAAAAAGAAAAAGGAAGAGTATAGCTTACCTCATCCATGATATAAAAGAAAAGTCGTGGCCCTATCTACCTAAAATCATGAATTTTGGAGCTGAGGGAATATCTCCTAACTTTGGGGATCACTTTTAGGTGGAGCCATTCGAATTCGAATTCAAAACTCCCTCCAAGAATAGCTATAAAAGGAGCAAGAAGGAAGAGGCGATTAGCAAGCCTTGTATGTGACCACTTCATGTCATTTTGTAGAGATTGAAGAGCTTACTCCATAGCTCTATCATTCTACTCCCATTGTGCAAAGATTCATTGCCAATGTGGTTGTAATCATATGTGAATCTATACATTTATTATCATCTATCTCTCTGTTTTGTTCTCTGCTATACTCACTCAGAGCAGTAACTTCAGGAGGTTATATCTCGAGTTCTACTGATCCTTTTTCAGTTTTTTAAAGTGCGTTGGATAGCTCTTACTGTCTAGTTTGTACTTATAAAGTTTCATGGTCATTGGATTAATAATTGGGGAGATATATGCATTTTACTGCTCACTGGTCTATCTCTACAGAGCACCGAGAATTGTGGGAATGTTCCAGAAATTGATGAAACTTGTTCTCAGTGCTCAGTCCATCATTTGAAGTGTTTTAACTTGGATTGGGAAGATTGCTAAGTCTATTTGCTATGCCCAAAAGGAATTTTTCTAATTCCTACCAGGTTGAGAGCACTGTTCATTTTTTCCAGCAAGTGTATGTCCAAAAATAGCAAGTTTTGGGAGCTAGTCATTTCGCAACTAGTCTGTCTTGACTTAAACTTTGGGATACATGTTCCAAAGTACTTGGCTGATATTTTGGTGGATTTAGGAAGCTCAAAGGGTCTACTAATCAACTCTGAAGTCTCAGTTGGCTGGTGTGAAGCTGGTTGTAGCGGCACCTACTCATCTTTGGATTGCATCCACCATCTCTCTTCACAGTATAGATGATAGAAGATCTACTCATGGATACTTATGCTATATAGGAGATAAACTATTATCATGGTGTTCAAAGAAGCAACACATAATTGTGTTGTCATCTATAGAAGCTGAGTACAAAGGAATGGTAGAAAAAGCGAAAGAATTCATATGGATGAAGAATTTGATGAGGAGTCTTGGAGTTGAGCAAGGGATTCCAATCATACATGGTAATAATATGGGTTTGCTTTATTTGGCAGCTAAGCCTATTTTTCATGCTAGGACTAAACATATTGAGATTCAATATCATTTCCTGAGGGAAAAGGTACTTGATAAAGAAATCAAAGTCATATATACTACAACAAAAGAACATGTAGCAAATATGTCAACCAAGAGTCTAGATGGATCTAAGTTAGAGAGATTCAAAGAAATGACAAGAATAAAGAAGAAGAGCATAATCAAAATTAGTGACTGAGGGGGAGCTATTGATGCAGACCAATAAAAAACTAGTGTTTATGAAGATTAATGAAGGCAAACAAGAGAATGAACAAGAAGTTGTTTAAAGGAAAAAATTCAAAAAAATATCAGACCGAAAAGCCATCGGATACAAATATAGAGTATACATTGAGAATGAAATATTTGATATACTATCATTGGTTGCTTTGATTTCTTCATTTGCTTCTTCACCAATGGTTGTCCCAGCATAGGATGAAGTGGGTGATCACCCTTGCCTACCTAGGTCTCCTTCCCCCATGGACTGCTTTGCCTTGAGACTCCATCTGTCTTCTAGATTCCATAGCCTTCGTAAGTTGTCGTACTTCCATAATTGAGATACCAAGGCCATTGATGTCTTTGGAAAAGATGGTAGTTTTGTCCTCTGTCCTGCTCATTCTTCAACATTTGACTCCTTCTACATTACATAGCTTTGGAAAATAACAACATCTCTTCTTCATGATCAACTCTAGAGGAACTATGCCAGAAGAGTACCAAAAAGTTATGAAAAGAGTACCGAAAAGCCATTTGGATAGTACCAAAAAGACACAGGAATAAATTTTTTTAAAAGAGGCTTGATTTATAACAATAAAAAGCCTTTAAAAATGTATATATAAGAGAGAGTTCATTATCTATATAGAAGAGATGTAAGAGAGTTGATGTAGGTAGATGTGTCGAGGGAAATCTATAGATTTAGATTGTACTCTATTTCATAATTCTCTCAGGATGAGCATGTGGATCAGAAATCCTTGTACACATGTTTAATTCAAGAGACAACCAATCTATGGTTAAAATTTTCTTAGTCCATTTCCTTTTGTCTTGAGTGAATGGTTCGTAGGAACATTCATATGTTAAACTTCTAAAGTATAGACAGAAATGGCATATCTTTTCGGTCAATGTTTTGCTTAGATCTCAGTGATCAATGTAAAGTTTGTTGTGTTTAAACATTCAAAATCTAAGTTGAGAGGTAACGTAGGTGTGGTAAAAAACTGTTTTGTAAAATAATGTTTATTCTGTGAGATGTCAAAGTAGCTATTTTTGAATGTTAGTTTTAGACATACTTTTGATCTTTGTGATTAATCAGAGAATCAGTCAATTGAATCAGTGGTCTACTATTAAGAATCATGTAAAAGTTCTTGTATAATTTAGAGAGTCATAATCTATGACATTTGCATGTAATGAAGTTTAAACTTCAGGTAGACTATTGAAGAAGAAGAACAAAAGTTTAAAATCTAATGAAGGAAGTACGTTTCAGTATTGGACTTTAAAAGGTTTGAAGTATTTGGTTAACCTCTTGTCTATACTTGTCATAGAAGTGTTCTAAAGTCAAGATAGACATGACGTTGGAGATTCGGTGATCTCCAACATTTCTACCCTAAATGGCTCAATGATGTTTTTGTGCAAGCCATTCCATGTGATAAAATAACAATAATCAAGGGCGGGAGTGCTTCTTTTGTGTTCTTAAAATATCTAGAGTTGAAAGGAAAAAAAGAGCGCTTTTCCTACAATCCTCTACACTTATTTAATACTAAGAAATTTCTTATAAGCTCATTCGGATCTTAAGTTGAGAACTCACTATAAAATGGAAATTTGATGTTCGTCCTTAACAACAAGAAGCTTTAATCCTCTATTTTTACTTGGGTCACATATTGGTGGTAAAATCCACCACAAGTTGTAGAAGAACCAAGAATGGATCACCACTCAATGATCCCGTAAAATGAACTTGAAAAAGGCCATATAACATAGATTATGTTAAATTTAGAAATCCGAACTGCATGGGAACTTGAAAAAGCCAAAATTCGGAAAAGCAGTATTGAAACACCCATAGCACAAGTTCTGACATTAAAATATCCATGAAAACTTCAATTAGCTACATGCATAGGCAACCAAAGAAGTCATGGTTTGGAAATGATTATAGGGTGTGAGGAGAGAGAGTGGCTCAAGGCAATATAGAGAAACCTCAAGAATTCTCCACAAATCTCAAGTTTATCTACAAAGGACTCACAAGTCCAAATATAATAAAGAGAGAGTCATTAATTTTGATGAGAGCTTTGCTCCCACATGTTGAATGATCATTGTTCATAGTATTCTGTACTTGCAGCTCATCAGGATTGGAATGTACAATTGGACATTGAAACTACATTTCTGAATGGTGATTTACATGAAGAAATGTATGTATTTTGGCCTCCTATTTTTTTGCAAAAAAGGCATGAAAATAGAGTTTCGAGGTTGAAAAAAGGATTATATTGTTTGAAGCAAACAAAACATGCTTGATATGAGAAAATACATCCCTACTTGGTAGCACATGGTTTTGAGAATTGTATCTAACAAAGAGCACCTTATATGTTAAGAATCTGGATGATATACGTCTTATCATTGTTGTATATATTGATGAAATGCTCTTAATTAGTCCAAGTGAAAAGCATATTATTGAACTTAAGGCTGATTTGCATGTGTCTTTTGAGATGGTAGATTTGGGGCAATTGCATCATTATTTGTGCATTCAATTTATGCAAGTTGATGAGGGAGTAACATTGTGCCAAACAAAATACATTGAAACATTATTGCAACCTCTTCTCGTTCAATATTGCAAAACTATTGGCACTCCCATGGAAACAAGTCTAGGTTTGAGTCATGATTCTAGAGATGAATTTTAATGTTATAGTTTATCAGTAGGTTGTTGGATGCTTGATTTATGTAAGCATGGCTTGATATTTAGTTTTCTATCTTTGAGATGATCAAGTTTGTGCATTGAAAAAGTATCAAACATTGGCATGTGGTAAGGCACACCTTCCTCCATTTGAGTGCTACCTAGCTAATTGGGTCTTTTATCCCAAGGGAGGATCATTACTGCCAGATTTACATGATTTTTCGAACTAAGAATTGGCTGATTACTATGAAACTCCTATGTCCACTAGTGGTTTTTGCTTTATGCTTGGTAGCTAAAGCATATCTTGGTTGAGCAAGATGCAACCTACTATAGCCACTTCTAGTTGTGAGGGTTAGTATGGGGTAGCCTTTGTAGTGATTGTTGAATGTGTGTGGCTCACATGCCTTTTGGCTAATGTAAGTGTAGATCGGTCTTCTATCACTACCATCTTCATTGGCAATGGTTGCAAGGAAGCCTGTGTTACATGTTTGCACAAAGCAAAATGAGGTGTACTATCATTATTTCAAAGAGAGGTTCTTTGTTGGAGAGATCAGTTTGGCTTATCTTCCCACATAGGATAATGTTGTAGAACTTTTCACAAAGGCTTTGCCTAGGGATAAGTTTGAAGCTTGTTGTAAAGATTTGGGCTTATTTCATTTCGCAAGTTGATTTTTCTTTTCACATAGCTTATCTTTTCGTTATATATGAGTGCATCTCCTTGTTCACCACATGACTCCCACAGAGGGTTTGTTGATATATTTCGATAATGATGTGTGTGAACACACTTAGAACCATTGGCATACTTTTTTTCTCTCTTTAGGAGGTTGTTTCGTGTGATTTTTATATACTTGTATCCCTAACGGACCACTTGTTTTTGTACATTCACTTGCTAATACATTGTGTGTTGTGCTGTTCCCCATATTTCTTCTTCTTCCTTGTGTTGTTTATTTGATTCCTTGTGTATATGTATGTGTATGTGTATGTGTATGTGTATGTGTATGTGTATGTGTTTGTGTATGTGTATGTGTATGTGTATGCGTATGTGTATGCGTATGTGTATGTGTATGTGTTGTGTATGTGTATGTGTTGTGTATGTGTATGCGTATGTGTATGCGTATGTGTATGTGTATGTGTTGTGTATGTGTATGTGTATGTGTATGTGTATGCGTATGTGTATGCGTATGTGTATGCGTATGTGTATGTGTATGTGTTGTGTATGTGTATGTGTATGTGTATGTGTATGTGTATGTGTATGTGTATGTGTATGTGTATGTGTGTGTATGTGCATATGTGTGATGTCTATGTATATGTGTGTATGTGTATGTGTGTGTATGTGTATGAGTGTATATGTGTGTGTATGTATATGTGTGTATGTGTATGTGTGTGTATGTGTATTGTGTGTGCATGTGTGTGTATGTGTGTTTGTGCATGTATGTGTATGTTTGCATGCATGTGTGTGTATGTGTATGTGTATGTGTATGTATATGTATATGTGTGTGTATGCATATGTGTGTATATGTGTGTGTATGTGTATATCTGTATGTGTATGTATATGTGTTTGTACATGTATGTGTGTGTATGTGTGTATGCATGTGTATGTGTTTATGTGTATGTGTGTGTGTCTGTGTGTGTGGATGTGCATGTGCATGTGCATGCACATGCGCATGTATGTGTATGTGTATGTGTGTGTATGTGTATGTGCATATGTGTGTCTATGTGTATGTGTGTATGGGTATGTGTGTGTATGTGTGTGTATGTGTGTGTATGTATATGTGTGTATGTGTATGTGTGTATATGTGTATTGTCTATGCATGTGTACATATGTGTGTTTGTGCATGTATGTGTATGTGTGTATGCATGTGTATGTGTGTATGTGTATGCATGTGTGTGTATGCATGTGTGTGTATGTGTATGTGTATGTGTATGTGTATGTGTATGTGTATGTGTATGTGTATGTGTATGTGTGTGTATGTGTATATGTGTATGTGTATGTATATGTGTTTGTACGTGTATGTGTGTATGTGTATGTGTATGTGTGTCATGGTTCTTGGTTGGAGGGTTGTCCTCTTGAAGGGCCCTAGAATTTTCCTCCAACTAAAACTTAGATTACTATATGCAAACACAAAACAGATTTATTCAGTACACTCTACAGCCACTTATACATCTATTAAATTACTTCTACACTTAACCGACAAACAATGACATATGAGGTTCTTCACTCAATATGCTTAACGTATTAGTTATGATAACATACTGATGAAATCTAATGAAGCAACAGGGTACACAACCAACTTAGAATTTGAGCAAGAACTTTGTGCTATGCCCGAAGCACCATCAATGACTACATCGTACTCATGAGTGTGTGTAACTTTGAAGGGGTTGCATCCCTATTTACAATATTTGATGGTAGTCTTTCAGAAAAGTATTACAATTCTAGTTCAAGCTCAATTTTTACAATTGACAAAGAAGAAAGGCTCTAAGCATTTATAGCTTTGATTACATTATTTTCCTTTTCATATGTGCTTCATGCAATCATTTTGAGCCGATTAAATATACTTGTGCTCCACTATGCAACAAAACTCTAATGCCTCTTCCTTTATATTGGATTTTTTCCATTGGGACTACAAGTCATTGCTTGTTTGATTTTGCTCATTCTTTCTTCTTATTCTCTCTTTTGCTTCTTCTTGAGCTTCTTGTCTTATCTTCATTTCTTCTTCCTTTTTTTGGAACTTTTGTAATCTTATCTACACTTAATGGTTCCATATATCTCTTTACTCTACATCTAGTTATATAATTTGGCATTATTTATCCATCTAGTGTTGCAAGTTGTATTGCACCACTAGTACCGATTTTATGAAGGATATTAGGTCCATGTCCTATTTTTTCTTTCCAATGTCTTACCATGTTCTTTCAGAGTATATATCTCTTCCTTGCAAGTTCTTATTTTTCACATGCCATTTGCCTATTTCTTCCTACATAAATAATAAGAAGATAAAGGAGGAGGTGTAGGGTGAGGGATACAGAGATAAGAACTACACACACACACACACACACACTTGCTTGGGAGCCTCAAAACCCAAACAATGGTCATCTAAGGAATGTTGTATAAATATGTGTAAAAATTTAGGTGTATGGTTAAATCGTCCTTACATTACCAATCATCTCCCACACAAGGATCGTTGTGACCGTAAGTTGGAACATAAACAAAAAATGATGTAGCATTCTAAAACAATGTACAAGAAGAATTTGGATCTAAAACGATACATATCAGCCTTCACCAAGTACCTCAAACAAGGTGCATCCATGCACCTCAAACTACAAAAGAATCATGTCAACAAGAGTGAAGCTCACATCTAATTGCTCCAAGAAATCTCAAAGCTCTACCAATGCTCTCACTTCTTCTATGCTTGTGAGCACTGAGAATTATCAAGTGCTAGTCAAATTCCAAGTGCAAATTCTCAAATAGCAATTGGAATGTTTGGTCTTGGTCACAATAACTCGTATATAAGATTCCTAAATATTGGCAAAACCTATGCTATTATAATCCTTTGTAACTCAATAGGATCCACCATGAGCCCCTTGATGGGCATTGCTTCCAAGCAATATGCCTTATAAGCCAAAAAATACCACTTATAAGGATTCTTTTTTGACCCAAATTCAAGAAATTTCTAAAACCATTGAGATATGTATTAAATATGTTCTTGAAGCTTTTCAAAATAGCCCTATTTTATTCAGTTGAAAACAATAATAATTTATCCATTAAAAATCCCCATAAAATCAGTGAACCGATTACCCATTGTCCATTGCATCTTATTTTGTATGCAGTGAGGGTGCTTTTAGACCCAAGTAGCTAGTCTCATATGCCTATAAGTTCCCCATAGTGTAAAAGAAAGAGTAACTTTGCTTGACCTTAAAACGTGTATGGCTATCTAGTTATAGGAAGGGAAGCATTTCTAGAAGTTCTACGTTCCTAAGAGAATATATGAATGTTTCTTCTTCTGATTTTTCCTCCTTTTTGTGTTGTTGAAGCGTCATTCAAGAGGACTCTAACTTCCACAACATGGCATCCAAGTTCTTCCTTCATCCACCAAGCTTATGATCATTGATATTGAGTGAAAATCTTGAGCTTCAAAATCTACAACAAATCCATGTGGAAAATCAATCATAGAGACTTCTATATTTGAATTCTATGTATTGCATTTACCATATCAATTCTAACGTTTCGGTCCATCTTTATCAACTAGTAAAAAGTCACCCTCGAATAAATGTCTTGCAACATGTGCTCTACGTCGTCATTGTTCAATAAGTCTAACCTTTGTAGTTGCTAATTTACATGGAGATTTTTAAAACGCACATTCCATTCTGCTTATCTTCCTTTTTTACCCTTTTTAAAGAGGAAGTTTGGCTGAGGCCTAGTCTCCTTGCTTGATTTAATTAAAAAAGAAAATTTACAATGAAGGCAAATAATGCCCATGGGATTTTTTGTATCCTACAAAGCACTAATAGTGCCCGTGGGATTTTTTGTATCCCACAAGCACTGGTGTTGCCCAAGAATAGGCAAAAAAATCTAAGTTTTAGGAGTTATCGAGAAGGCTAATGATCTTTTCGAGCCCTCACATGTGGTCCATTTACTTTTGATCTTGTCATTATCCAAGACTAATATCCTATGGTGTGTGAAGGGTGGAGACTTCTTAAAATTACATATTCTTCTAACTAGCTGACCTAGGGATTTATGAATCAACCAATCTTTAGGATGGTCATCAAAGTTGACCACACATTTTTTTTTCCATATTCTTCATATTGAACTTCAATTACATTTTATTCCCTACATAGGATGACCTCAAAAGACAAGGATTCCAAAGCATTCCATGAATTTAGTCTTTTTAGGTCTAGATTAGGTGCATACACCAATGCAATGGTGAATAGGGGAGGGCCCATAAAAAAAGTAGCAACCCACTAATGGTTCAGATCCACCAAGGTCTCAATTAAGAACTTGTGGCCTAACAACCCATGCAAGATTGGATTGGAGCATAAAGCCGCACCAACACTCCGAATGGTGCTGAGTGTTGAACCACAAGTTAGACATAGAAATGCTTGAAAGTCTTATTTGAAGTTCAACACCATTCAATTTGATCTCTTGGTGATAGATCAAATCAGGTTTGATGTTTTTATCTCAAAGCCATTGATCAAACACAACCGCCCTTGAGGGTTCCAAATGCCCATTGAATGGTTGAGTGAGATAACAATCATTTTCGAAGGCTGGCATCTTTGTTGGTCAAGGACTTGTCCCTCTTTTTTTTTCGGTTTATCTTGGTCTTTTACATCTTGAGTTGAGGGTTCTTGGCATTGGTGTATGCACCTAATCTAGACCTAAAAAGACTATTCTCCAAACCACCAACACAAAAGCTGGGTATTTCCCTTTATGACAAACCACCAACACAAAAGACTAATCTTGGTGGTTTTCATATTCTCCAAAGAAATCTAGCTTGGTATTTCCCTTTATGACAAACCACCAACACAAAAGAATATGAAAACATGAATCATAGATCCAAACCTAGACCTTATGAAAAATGTTTCTATAATAGATCCCCTATCTTTGTTCCATTGAGTGCACACCGAATAACTTGGAACATAGATTTGATTACTTGAAGAAATTGTTGGTGAAATCTCTAGACAAAGGGTTCATCTTGATACCTTGTTAATCCACAACTTCAAAAAATCTACATTAGAGTTTTTGTGATTCTTTGCACAATAATTCAAGCAATATATTTCTAGATGACACCTTGAGATCTAGCCCATGTAGCAAGATGCAAACATTAGTCTATATGCAAAGACCATCTATTGAGGAAATGTGCATCAAGGAATGCATGAAAGAAAAAGTGGCAAAAGAACCAAAACTTCCACTCGAATATTTCAGATGAGGTAGCACTAGAAGTGTTCACTTAAACTTGTTTATTAGTGAATTTATCTAGAACAAATTATAACAAGTTCAATATTCCATCTTCAAAATGGAATCAATAGGAACACTAGCCATAAATTAGACGATGCTATTTTCCCTGGCAAGAATCAAGGATATAGTTATACGCCAACTATAGATAGAAGGAACTTCCAACAGTGGGAGATTGAGAAAAGACCAACCACTCCACCATCAAGTGTTTCTACAATAGACAAGCCATTTGTCAAAACAACAAGCAGGGCATATACCATATATCTATCAAGGATAGCCTCAATACCATGCTATCAATATAGATATCTACTATGAGGTAGTAAATCCTACGGTTCCAATGAATTGTACTATGACCCCCTAACTAGGCAAATTAGTATGAGCATTTGGGGGCACAACTTGTGATTGGACAACAACCACCACACCCAAATCAAGTAGTGTGATTGAAATTCACAATGGAAGAGAAATCAAAATTATTCATAGTACACATTCTCTTTTCTTATATTTAACACAACTTGCATCTCTTTCTTACTTTTTCAATCCCATAGAACGACCCTTCCTTTTACATTTTAATTCAAGAAATCTCAAAATTGTTTTTTCATACTTAGCAAGAGGGTTTCGTTCTCTACATATCCATGGAACCTACGAACAACATGGAGAATTTGGGTGAGTCACCTCTACCTGAGGTACAACTCGAGCAACACCTAGAGCTCCTATGGCATGAAATTTGAGGCACCCAAAATGAGATCTGACAACACGACGAAGTACTAAAAATGCAATCTGATGAAGATTACCTTGCACGGGTTGTAAAAGCTATTGTCTTTGCCCAATCTGATGGTAGAAATTCCAAGATTGGTGTTAAAAATTACCAATTTCTATGGTTTGATGGCCGTAAGGATGGCGCTTTTGTTCTTTCATGGTTATCACAATTTGACAATTTCTATTATGACAAAACATATGCTGAAAGTGAAAAATCAAATTGGCTATTAACTATTTAGTAGGAAAAGCTAAACTTTGGTGGAATGTCCTGCACCATAACACAGATCCTCCAACTACCTGGAAGGCTCTCCAAGATAAGGTGAAGTATTTTTTTCTTCCTGCTCAATATCATTTACATGTTCGATATGCATGGACAACCTTTACATGGAAGGAGGGTGACATTGTCACTACCTACACAGAGTGGTTCTTGCAAAATCTATTATTGGTTGGAATGCTCAAAGATGTACCTGAGGATATCTTGCAGCAAAAATATGAAGATGGTCTAGAGATGGGAATCCAAGCCAAGCTTCACACCCTATGGCCTACAACCCTCAATGAGGCTATCTTGTTTGCCTATGATGTAGAAGAGGATTTTTCAGTCCATAACCAAGTCAATCTGTTTACAACAACTGCATCAACAACCACTTCTTGTTAAACAAAATTTTTCTATGAAGCATAATTTTAATGTCCCCATCTTACTCTAGTTTTCCACGTCTTCTTAATCCAAATACTCAACTACCCCTATTGCTTCATCTCTCCAACCTATTAAACCACCTACCTTGCAAACTTCAGTGGTGGATGCCCAACAAAAGTGACCACGTATCACCTGCTATAATTGTGGTAAACTTGGACATACAAGAATGGAGTGCAGATTGCGACCTCTTCACATGAAACCAACTACAACTCAATTGCATAACATGGAGGCCATCAATGAAGAAATTGCTCCTGTTTGGATAGAGGAAACATTGGAGAATGACTTAAGTACTTTGGGTAATGATATCTCTATTCATTATTTAATTTGCATGCAAGGTACTATTAATAACAAATTGGTTAATATTTTATATGAAGATGGTAGTTCACATGATTTCATTTCACATTTATTAGTACAAGAAATTAAGTTTAAAAACATTTCTTTCCTTGTATAAAGTGAAATCTACATTTCAAGATAGTTTTTATAATCTAACACCAGAAGTGCAAGAGGTTATGATTAGCATAGGCCCTTGTGTCGATGCACGAATGTTTTTAGTTGCACCTTCACAATCTTATGATGTTATACTTGGTATGTCTTTTTCTCATCATTATAAACCACACATTGACTACCATACACATACCTTTAACTTTGAATTCAAAGTTCAAATCATTACTTTGTTTGCATGGCATGATTTCCAACTATTTCCATTGATAAGTCATACTCAAGTAAAATATGCATTTAGGAAAGGATACAATTCATGCATTGTTTTTGTCAATGTCATAAATGATTATGCTCATACACCTCCCAATGCACATATAGGTTTCATGAATATGTATAAGGATTGTTTTATGTTTGATTATCCCTCTGAACTACCACCATCTCGAGGATCCTTTGACCATACCATAGACTTAATTCCTAGTAGTTCTCCTCTTTATAAAGCACCTTATAGGCATGTCCCACTACACAACAATGAAATAGAAAACCAAGTTAAAGACTTACTCCACAAAGGACTTATAAGGCCTAGTTCTTCCCCATTTGGAGCACCATTTCTCTTAGTAGAGAAGAAGAATAAAATTTATCAAATGTGCATTGATTATAGAACCCTTAGCAAGATCACAATAAGGAATAGATGCTATATTCCTCCAATAGATGATATCTTAGATAAATTACAAGGCACTCATGTCTTTAGTAAAATTGATTTTAAAACATCAGATATGTATGATGCATAACAATATTCTTAAGACTGCATTTAGAACTCTAACTGGAAATTATTAATTTATGGTAATGTACTTTGGACTTACAAATGCTCTTGCTACATTTGCACGAATGATGAACAACATTTTTCTTGATTACTAAGATTTTGTTCTTGTATTCTTTGACAATATACTTGTTTACAGTAAGAATGATAGTGAGCATGAGAAGCATCTTAAACTAGTTTTTCATTTGCTATGATAGAACACATTTTATGCTAATCGTAAAAAGAGTTTC
>CM035424.1:119258758-119261258 GCA_020310875.1 Ceratopteris richardii
CTATGGATACATCTCAGGAGATGAGGAATTGCCCTCATTCAAAGTAAGAGGTTTGCCAACCAAGGAGGAGCAAGAAAAACTCAACACATGGTGTGCAAGGGATGCATTGGCAAGGTCCTATTTACTCAACTCTATATCTGACTTTCTTTTACCTCATATCAGAAATTGTAAGACTTCCCAAGAGACTTGGGAAACCTTTTCATCATATTTTTCCTCTAATACAAGGGCTAGGAAAAATCAGTTGTGGATTGAATTCACAACACTAAGGAAGCAACCTAAGCAAGCTGTTTCAGAATTTGTGAACAAGATCAAAGATGTTGCAGATCAGTTAGCAGGCATAGGAGAAGAAAATGAAGAAGAACAATTTGTAAGGGAGGTAATTAATGGAATCAAGGTTGATGACAAGTGGGAAAGCTTCACCACTGCAATGGATCTCTACATGGACATGCACACTCCAGATCTTACAACTCTCATGGGTCAACTATTCACACATGAAGCAAAGCTTACCAAGAGTGGAGATACTACCAAAGGTAACAACTCTTCTGCCCTATACACTGATAAGAAATCTAAGGATAAATGCAAGAGTAAGAAGGTGGAAGATGAATGCTCTACCTCCCAAGCCAACTATGCAGGGAGAGGTAGATCTTCAAGAGGTAGGGGCAGAGGAGGTAAGCAAGGTAGGGGGAGACCCTATAACGCATCACCATGTAACATTTTTGGTTTGTCAAACCACACCATAGATGAGTGTAACAGGAATTACAAAAATCAGAGAGGAAGAGGCTACCAAAGAGGTGGATACTCTCAGTCTAGAGGAAGGTTCAACCATCACCAAGGCCACAACAACATTTATAACAACAACTACAACAACAATTACAATGGCAACTACCAAGGAGGATTCAGAAACAGAAAGGACTACAATAGCTACACAGAGGAGCAGGATGACTCTCTCTTGATCATGAACATGACTTCAAAGTCAGGTACAAATGATGATCACCTATTTTATATTGATTCAGGGTGTTCAAATCATGTGGCTGGTAATGTGGCACTACTCTCTGATCTTGAGGAACCAAAAGGTAAACACTAAGTCCAAACAGGTGATGATACAAAGCATTCTGTAGTTAAAGTTGGAAATGTGAAAACTTGTGATGGTAATCAGAATTTGTTGAGCAGAGTACTTTATGTACCTACAATTACAAAGAACTTGATGAGTGTTGGTCAGATTGTAGAGAAAGGGTTTCAGGTCAGATTCAATCAGTATGGAGCATTTGTGGAGGACCCAAGACATGGATTCAAAAGGATAGCTAAAGGAGAAAAATCAGGTAGACATTTCACTTTTGAGTTGGAAGATACAAAGAAAATTGCATTATACAGTTATAAAGATCAAACACTTTCAGAGCTTGAGATTTGGCACAAGAGATTAGGGCACATAGGAGAAAGGACCTTGAAGCAAATGTGCAGGGACCAATGTGTGCTTGGGATACCTAATGTATCCAAGCAACATATGATTTACAAGTGTGGTGCTTGTCAATTTGGTAAGTCTCACAGATTACCCTTCTCCAAGAAAGGATATATGCATGAAGACTATCTAGAGCTTGTACACACAGATGTATGGGGACCTAGCAAAGACCCCTCAGTCTCAGGTTCAAGGTACTATGTGTCTTTTATTGATGACTATAGCAGATGGACTGTATTATAGTTTATGAAGCACAAGGATGAAGTATTTAATTGTTTTAAGAAATATCTTGCATTAGTTGAAAATCGGACAGGAAGGAATTTAAAGAGGCTAAGGTCAGATGGAGGAGGTGAGTACTTCTCCCATGAATTTGAGGACTTCTTGCAAGACAGAGGCATCAAAAGGGAAATAACCACAAGGTACTCTCCTGAATAGAATGGGGTAGCTGAAAGAAGAAATAGGTTAATAGTTGAGACAGCTAGATCTATGCTTAATGAGAAGAAATTACCTAACTATCTATGGGCAGAGAGTGTCTCTACTGCCACCTATCTCATAAACAGGTTACCATCAAAGTCACTTGATGGTATGACACCATATGAAGCATGGCATGGTAAGAGACCATCATTGGATCACTGCAAAATTTTTGGATGTGTAGCATATGTACACATTCCTTCACAGGTAAGAGGAAAGCTAGATCCAAAGGCTGAAAAATGTATTTTCATTGGATATGATTTAAATAAAAAAGGTTACAGGTTTTATAACCCTATCAACAAGGGATTTATGGTAAGCAGAGATGTGATCTTTGATGAGAATGATTCTTGGTATGAGAATGAATGCAGGAAGGTCAAACTACCCTATGATTTGGAAGAGGAATTTCCAAAACTTACAAAGGAGGAACCAACTCAGAAAGAAGACTCAAGTTCAGATGATGAAGATACAATCAACCTTGAAGAGTTCAAGGCATGGAAGTCCAAAGGCAAAATGAAGATGAAGAAGCTTGAGGACATACCAGAATCTTCAACTCAATCAATTAGAAGGTCTCAAAGA
>CM035424.1:119276258-119283758 GCA_020310875.1 Ceratopteris richardii
AGAAGCAATTTCAGAGGTAGAGGTAGTAGAGGTTCAACCTTAATTATGAATGAAACATGTGAAAGACAAAGTGAAGATCAAAGGTTTTCCACATTGACTCAGGGTGTAGCAATCACCCGAGTGGCAAGATAGCTTTGATGACTGATTTGGAGAATAAGGTAAGTAATCATATAGTCCAAACATGTGACAACACAAAGCATAATGTGAATTCCATTGGATTAGTAAAGGCCAAGGATGGAAGCAATCTTTTGAGTAAGGTTTTGTCCCTGCAATTCCAAAGAATTTGATAAGTGTAGGGCAGATTGTAGAGAAAGGATATGAAGTAAGGTTCACTAATGATGGAGTTTATGTTGAATACCCTAGCCATGGGTATAAACAAATTGTTTTAGGGAAGAAAGAAGGAAGGCTCTTCACATTGAAGATTCAAGGAAATATTGGTCATGCCTTGTTCACTTATGGAGAACATAAGATCTTTGAGTTAGATCTTTGGCACAAAAGGCTTGGACATTTCAATGAAAGAGGTACTAAGGATATGAATAACAATGGTTGAGTGCTTGGATTGCCTAATATTGCAGGTCGACACATGACATACAAGTGTGAAGCATGTCAATTGGGTAAAGCTCACAATAAGACTTATGGTAAGAAAGGGTTTATGTATTCAAAGAAGCTTGAATTGGTGCATACAGATGTATGGGGTCCATCAAAGGACTTTAGCATTAATGGTTCAACATATTATTTGATTTATGTTGATGATGCTACTAGGTGGATCACTATATATGTGATCAAAGATAAATCAGAGGTGTTCAATACATTTAAACATGATCATGTGTATGCAGAGAGAATCACAGGGCAAAAATTGAAGAGACTAAGGTCAGATGGAGGGGGAGAGTATTTCTCTAATGATTTTAGTGATTACTTATGGAATGCAGGTATAAAGAGGGAAGTTAGTTGCAGATACTCTCCTCAACAAAATGGTGTAGCAGAAAGGATAAATAGAACTCTTGTCGAGTTTGCAAGGTCAATGATGAAGGAGAAAAATTGCCTTAATTATTTGTGGGCCGAGGCTATGAATATAGCTACTTATTTGGTTAATAGAATTCCATGTAAGGCCTTGAATGGTATGACACCATATGAGGCATGGTGGGCCAAGAGACCTACCTTAGATCATTGCAAAGTGTTTGGATGGTTGGTTTATGCATATGTACCATCTCAATTAAGGCATAAATTGGAACCTAAAGCTGAAAAGTATGTGTTCATTGGTTATGATGATAAGCAGATCGGTTACAGATTGTGGATTCCATCCACAAAGCAATTCCTTGTGTCAAAGGATGTTACATTTGATAAGCAAGATACTTGGTATGTACGTACAATTAATGTTCATGCAGGTGATGAAGAAGTCATGACCCAAAGAAAAGGGAAATCAAAGATTCAAATTCCTAATGATGAAGAGATTGTTGATGCTCAAATTGATAATGAAGAGATGCCAATGTTTAATCCAAAATTTGAATAACCAGAGACTTCAAAGAGAGAAGTTAGAAGTTCAATAAGGAACAGAAATCAGCCCATAAGGTATAGTTATGATCCTTCATTTTTTACCACTAAAGATTATGTTTACATAGTGAAAGCAAAAGAAGATCCTTCTAGATATGATGAGGCAAATGGTAAGGAAAATTAAGAGAAAGTTATGAAGGAGGAGTATGATGCATTGATGGAAAATGAGACATGGTATTTGGTTCCTAAACCAAATAATCAGAAGATCATTGGATGCAAATGGGTCTACAAGACACATAGATATGCAGATGGAAGTGTGTCTAGGTATAAGGCTAGACTTGTTGTGAAAGGGTATGCTCAAACATATGGTGTAGATTATGATGAGACTTATAGTCCTGTGGCAAAGATGACAACTATAAGGACTCTCATAGCTATTGCTGCAAGTAAAGGTTGGAAGCTATGCCAATTAGATATGAAGAATTCTTTTCTAAATGGTTACATTTCAGATGCTATTTTCATGGAGCAACCAGAAGGTTTCAAGGATAATTGTTATTTAGAGTATGTATGTAAGCTCAAGAGAGCATTGTATGGTTTGAAGCAGGCCCCAAGGGCATGGAATTATAGAGTTGTAAAGTTCTTGAAAGAGCTTGGTTTCCAAGTGTCTAAGGCAAGTAGTAGCTTGCTTGTTAAAGCAAGTGATGATGGGTTTATTTACATTTGCATATATGTTGATGGCATAATTCTTACAGGTACAAATGAGAAGGGCATAAAAAGTCTTAAGAAGCAGATGGAGAAAGATTTCAAGATTAGTGACTTGGGAGACTTGTCATATTTCTTAGGAATGGAGATTTCATATACTCAACATGGAGTGTATGTGACTAAAGAAAGGTATTTGAAGAATCTACTAATCATGTTTAAAATGGAAGATTGCACGATAGCACCTAATCAAATGGAGATGAATCATAAACTGAGCGGATATGGAGGAGAAGAATTCAAGGACATGAAGCTCTATCAAAGATTGGTTGGGAGTCTAATCTATGCTTCATTGACTAGGTCTGATTTGTCATATGCAGTAGGAGTGTTGTCTCAATTCATGCATTGTCCTAGGGAAGAACATTGGATTCTAGGACAAAGGGTGCTAAGATACATTAAGGGTACACTCAAAGAAGGTTTGTATTATGGATTCACATCAGATACAAAAATCAAGATATATAGTGATGCAAATTGGGCAGATAACTCTAATGATAAGAGGTCAACATATGGATATCTATGTTATATGGGAGATAAATTAATCTCTTGGTGTTCTAAGAAGCAACATACAATTGCTTTATCATCACTTGAATTGTAATCCTTGATCAACCATTTGTCCAACAGAAACTAGATTCTTTGTTATATTTGGAACATGCATCACATCACCAAGATGTTTTACCTTCCCTTCTTCCATAGACAATGCTATGTTTCTTGTATGCTCGATAGGGTGTGATGTGATATCACCTGTTTCAACATATCTAGGAACTGGCAATTGTTGCAAAGTACTAAATCATTTTGCATGATTGGTCATGTGATTTGAAGCACCTGAATGAACATACCATACATTATCATTCGATTTTGAAACACCAACAGACATTGTATTCATCATGTGATGTTGAACCATGAACATCTTCTTAGAATCATCTACACTTGTGGATGAATAGTTGTTTTGCTGCCTTTTGTTATTTTGATCTTCAACCTACGATCACATTCAAAGTGTCTTGGTTTTCCACAATTCCAGCATCCTTTACTGTCATTGCCTGAATCATTTCTTTGAAAATTTTTGCAACCTCTTTGGCTCCCCTCCCTCAAAATTGTCCTCTTCCTCCTGCATGATTCTATTGTTGACCTTGGGCTTGGTTATTGTTTCCTCTTCCACTTCGGAAACCTCTACCTCTGCCTCTTCCTCAACCAGAGTAGAATACCTGCTCAGAACTAGATTTTCCTTAGGAGTTTGAATCCTCACCAAGATTCTTTTCTTCAATAATCAGCATAGACACCAGATGAGAAAAATTCAAAATTTTTTCCCTTGTTTGTATAGAAGTTCTAAACTACTTATATGCAACTCCTAAACATCAAAGGCACACTTCCACCTTATCATCATCATCTACATTCCTGCCAATAGATTCAAGTGACTCACATATGCTTTTGATTTTCAGAGTAGTCACTTAACTACATGCTCTTCTTTTCCAATGTATGCAGCTCGTTCTTGAGTTGCATTTTGCGTGCCTTTGTATTGGTCTCATACAAAGTGACCAAACTATTCCAAGCCTCTTTCGGAGTCTTCGCATCCTGTATGTGTCCAATCATGCTATCTTGTATGCTAACAGATAGTCAATACATTATCTTTTGTGCTCCTTGATTCCATTCCTGATATGCTCTTAACTACTCTAGAGTCTGATTCCTTTCTCGTAACTGCAGAACATTTTTGTTCTCTTCTTTGATGTACTTCCAATATCCTTTTCCCATAAGGAAATTCATCATTCTAAATCTCTAAGCATGGAAGTTTTTCTTGTCGAGCTTATCGCTCATAAGCTGACTCATTCCATCTACGTGTACCATTTCTGCAGCAATTCACAACACTACAAACCACTACAAGTAGCACTTCTGCTTGAACACTGTCGCACTCTGACGTGATAGTTCGATCTCATAAAAACACAGTTTTCATGTATCAACAGTACACGAAATCGCTTGAAATTATGGATCTGAAATATATGAGTGCTGTGAAACATGACGCAAGTTATAGTTCTTGAAACTGACCTAGTTTTTCTATGGGCCCCACCTTGTGGGCTCAAAATGGAGGTCGAGATGGCTCCGAAACTTTGATCTACCAAAAACAAGTGACCCTAAAGGGATAAATCTCAAAAACATTTTGAGGTCTTCTACCTTCACACCAGTTCTCGTAGCAATCTGAGGTCATTTGTGAATCACGCTTTCTCCATGCCTTCTCACGTGCTCTTCACCATCGACCTTCTCCATGACCTCTCTATAGCCACAGTGGCTCTAGTACCATGTCATGAGGAAGGAGATAAGGAAGAGAGCTCACACACACACTCTCACAATCAAAGAGAAGCACACACTTAGATTGAGGCAAGGAAGAATGATCTTCTTCTTCTTCTTCTTCTTCTTCCATTACATAAAAGGAATGTACAAGAATGACCTAAAAACAAGAATACAATTACTGCAATATATAAAGACTAGTACATACGGAAAAACCTAATGTTCGTGAATGAGTGAGCTTGCAAGAAACAAATGTGCCATCTCTCTTGGTAGATAAATCTAATAAAGCTCAATGAAGTGTCCCTGACATATACTGGTGTGACCACTATACATGTCAGAGAAATAAAAAAGTGATATGTGTCATCCTGGATCATCACATGTTGAGCTTGACATCTCAACAGTTAGTCCCTCCTCAACAGTTGAGAGTGAAGTGGTGAAGATAGAACCTCCACGACACCGTATACACCTCAATAGAATTGAATTGCTGAAAGGAAGAACAAGTCACTCATGCAGATAGAGAGGTGTATGGTCAAGAGTCAGGCTTCACATAGTTTCTTACTTGAGGCTATTATGTGTGCAACATATGTACTTAACATGTGTCAAACTAAAGCATTGCAGTCAAACTAAAGCATTGCAGTCTATCCTCTTTCTATTCTTTTCCATGGCTATACACAATCTATTGCATTTGTGTTTTATATTCACACCTTTCTCCATCCTCATTGAGAACTTCCTTTACATATCAGGCTCTCTCAAGGTCCAATAAATGCTACTCATATGAGAGCTATCTTGGATGAACGACTCACACCAGTGTTTCAATTCATAAGTCTCATAATTAGGCATAGTTTCCTTGCATCTTAGTTGTCCTTTATGGTAGCTTCAAATTTAATTTCTTGCATGAGTAATCTTGCCTATGAATCATGATAGGGGCTACACCATACTTATCTTCAGGAGCTTGCAATTGCCTTGTGCATCATGCTTGATCACCATGACTTACAGTGGCCTCACCTATGACTAAGAGGATGGAAAATTCCCTCATTATGAACACCAATCACACACATGATGCCATGATTTGGTCCAATCATAGACATTGTAACACTCTAATTGTAGACTGACGATTGCATAGTGTGCCTTGACTAGCCATCTTGGTTAACACGTATGCCTCATTGAAATCAAGTTCTCACAGATGTAAGTTTTTTTGAAACTAACATCACTCTTTTGACATCTATTTGCTGTAAATTTTGATCTTGTACTAGAGGCGAACTAGGAAGGAATTCAAGTCCAAGTTCGACTTTATTACTCCAAGTTTTCATATTAATTTGTTAACCATCTATTACCATATCTTAGTTTGACTCATGCACTTCATGCTTGTATTGCATTATGAATATAGATTAGTCTCATCAAATAAAACATATTTTGCATCCTTTGTATGCAGCCATTTCAGCTTAGGGTGAGTCTTGGAACATTTAATCAGAAATATTCGCGTTATTTGAACATAGAAGTGACATATGAAAGCACGTGATCAGTTTTCAATCAGAAGAACGCACATGATCGACCACCCTTTTTTTTTCATCTTGATCAGTTTTCAATAAAGAAAAAACGCATATGGACCGACCTTCCGAAAATGTTTTCTTTACTTCTCGGCATAAAAACAAAAACGTGAAGAAATCAGTGGGTGGAATGAGTGTTTGGGGAACCGAGACCCATATTCACAATATGACAACTTGGTTTTTCTGTCTTAAAATGAAAGGGCATGTATCCTTTTGTAAAAAAGAGGGTAAGAAAATCAATGTTCACTTTGAAACCATGTAAGAGGGTAAGAAAATCAGTGTTCATCTTGAACCCATGCATATTGATATTTTTACCAGTTATTATGTGTGTTTCCATCAACTTTTCTGTATCCTGAATGAACGCAAAACGAGTTTCATGCAAAATTTTGAAACGGTTCATGGATTAATAAGCATTTAGATAAGCATGCAATGGAAAATCATTTTGTAATTGTTAGGACATCACACAAGTGATATATGAGAAGTTTAAGGGGAAATTTTTCTTATGGTACAACATGAACCAAATTTGGCTTCTAGAGTACTACTTCTGAACAATAACCTCCTTCTTTAATTTTTTTTTTTTAATGGAAGTTCGTCAGTAGCCCACTTTCATAGACTTCAATTAATAAAGAAAACAGATGTACAAGTGAATGGGCTTAGTATCCATGGGATCCCCCAAATCCCATAAACGAGGGGAAGATCATACAAATTTAGAGAGCTCTACAAAGAAGTTAGATCACCCTCTCGTCCCCTACATGTGGGGCCCACTTGCTTTTAATCTTGAGGGAGGAGGAGTAATGATTCTTGGTGCAAAATCCCAATAGTTTCATCGAATAGTTGTTGTGTACCGAGAAATTTGAACTTTGGAATTATCAACATCACTTCTCATGCTGGACACATTTCTTGAAAGTGAATCTGAAAGAAGTTAAAGAATAAATAATAACTATTCTTACTTGATTAAGAAAGGTTCTAATGGATTCTCTATTAATGGCTACAAAGCTTGGACTACACTTGACCTGTGGTACATTATCCCTTCACAAGCAAGAAACAATTTGATCATTCGAATATGGAATGTGTCTCTCCAAACGAAGCTTAACCCTAAGCTTCCTCGGGACATTATTAAGTATCTTGTGATATGGAATTCTCAATATCACTGCTTTTGCTCGAAAACTTGATTAAAGGTAGATTTTCAGTTTGAATGAAACAAAAACTAATAACATAGATATTCATGGATCCAAAGCTTGGAATAACCATCATTTATGGTACACTAATGGTCCCTATGAGCATCACTCCTTTCCAAAGCATTTTCTTGGATTGCTCTGCAGAAGAATAAGTGATTGTAAAAAGAATCACCAACTTTCAAGCATCATAGGATGGTTGTTTTGGAAAACAACAAGATTAAAATCAAGCGGATCATTCATATTAGGGCAATGAA
>CM035424.1:119288758-119303758 GCA_020310875.1 Ceratopteris richardii
AGAAAAGGGAAAACACAAAGAAATAGAAAGGGTGCTATAGTATGCTACAGTATGTGCTACAGAGAGAGAGAGAGAAAGAGAGAGAAAGAGAGATAAATAGAGAGATGTGTGTACACAATAGGTTCAGAATGTAGTTCGCATGCACAAACTCGACGGTAGCAAACTTTGGTTCAAAATGCAAGCAAATGTCGAATTTTTGCTCTCAGGCTCGGTTAAAACGTTGCCTCGGTATAAGCGTCGGTAATTTACAATAAAGTACCAACGCCTATATCGATGCTCATACCGACATCGTGTATACCGACGATTAAATGACCGTCGGTATTGCATCCGTGGTTTTTCAAGCATTTTCAATAGTCATATCGACGTCGAGGCATGACCGTCGGTATGCTCCTCATATGTTGTAGTGTGGCTCTGATACCAATGTGAAGTCCTTCTCTTCCAATGACTCCCCTCACTTTTGGGGGGAGGCTTTTCTCTACCCTCAGATCGACGAAGAAAATAATGACCCGCCGACTAAAAACTCGGAGAGCTCACAGAGCGTGCATGTTCATAATAATCCTCCTAGCCACGTACTACTTCAATATGATCTCTCTTCCAATAATGGATTCTCTCATGTGGCTACCCACATGAGTGCCACTTGGTACTCATGTGTGAGCCCATCTAATAAAGCATAAGAGGTAGTTCATACCTCTCCCCTAGGAGTTCTCCTCATAACATATTCCGATTAAAATTCACGACGGAAGAGAAATCAAAAGTAGAAATTTAGATCAGGACGACAACAAGGGGATGCGAATGCGAGGACCTTGCAATCAATGCAAACATCACTTCGTCCATCATTGTCCATGTTGTATCACACTTCATAGTAAAGCTTAAGTCCAAGATGGAACATAACTAAACAAGATGAACATAGGAAAAAGGCTTACTAATGTTTTGGCACCCGAACATACCTTTTTTAAATATTCCCTTTTAGGATAAACCTCATATCCGTGTAACAATATCTGAACGCAATTGTCAGAAAGTTGAAGGAGCTTCGAAGGGAATCAACCTGAAAGGCATCTCGGCTTCCAAGTGCAAATCTTTTGTAGTCCGAGATCCATTTCCACCGACATAAATATACTTTCCTCCGAATTCAAGACAGCCAAACTCCACTTGATATTTATTCGAATCGACTCATTTGATTTCTGAGTTTATACGAACAATTGGGTTCATGTCAACAACTCTAAAAAGCATAAAAGCACAGGCCTCTGGCCGAACTTTCTTTAAAAGAAAAGCATGAAACCACTGTATTATTTGGGCCATTTAAATGAGCATAATCTGTGAAAATGTGGATTAGGGAAGGAGGACGGGCTTTGACAGCTCTATTTCGCGACCCTCTTCACTTTTGTCGATCATGGCAACTTCCCTACAGTTGCCATGATATGAGAACGCGGTCACGTCGCAGTGGATTGGTAGCCTAATGAAATGATTTCAGTCATCTTATGTTCTTCCCAAAGTCCGCTCGCTACCTAGTGGATTTTATTCAATCGATCACCATTCTTGAGGCGATCTGATTGAGCAAAATTAGGTAAGAAAACGATTGCAGAGTGTGAATCTCAGCTGCACAGCTCGTGCATTTTGTGACATCTGAAGATTGACATCCAACACTTAGAATCCGATCGAGAAGGCTCCTGCATATGTGTTGTAAATGGCCGTCTGAAGAGGAAAAATATGCTTCTGGTTTGTTCATTCCGGGGTGAGAATGAGCCGAGCGAATAGGTTTCTGAGAGATGATGACATTCACTAGAATTCTCAGCGATTCCAGGACCTGTGAAATGGAAGTACTCGATTGCAGAATACTATTACTAGTTGGAAGTGTTGACAGTTGTGAGACAACGATGACGCACCAAGAAGACGATGGGAAAACTGTTACTGATTCACAACAATGTGGTAGTTTTATGCATGTGTAGCGGGTGGTTAAGCCCGGCTTCATTGGATATCATGGGATTAACTCGTGAATGTAATATCATACGTGACAATACAATTTATTATTCCAACACACCCCCCTTAATTGTAGGGCTAAGAGACAATTTGTTTGCAGTACAAAGTAAGGTGCATTAGAAGCTCTAAATGTGAAGTTCATAACTAAACTGTGTAAAAAGGCGTGTGAACAATTTTAAAGCTTATCCGAATGTTATGGTTGACTTTCAATCTCATTTTCACTGGAAAAAGACTTTGATTGTATTTGATCATTGCTTTGCTTATGTTGTGATTGCTCTTGAGTGAAGCATCGTTGGTTGTTGAAAGATTGGAGTTGATTGGTGAAGCCTTGAGGTTTGCTTGATAGCTGCTTTGCACAGGCTTGAAGACAGTAGGATTATTCCCCCCTACAAGGCAAGAAAAGCAGCAATGGGAAATTCCAGGATCGAAAGGTAAGGTACACAGTGAAGTGTGCTTACGTAGATGCGCAGGAAAGTTGTCCACCATAGGTAGTTGGAGGTTTGAAGAGGTTTGAAGGTACAATACCCAAGAGATGTCCATGCCAAATTATTGCATCATCTGTAAACTCAAAAATGAAATAGAGAGTATGAGCAGAAGTATGGTTTACTGGAGAGAGCAGCACAATGGATTCGTTGGTGAAGAACTTGTGAGGTAATATGTTCCTCATTGGTGTAGGGGTTAGCTGGAATCGGCACTCGATTTGCACTCGGGTGAGATCATTTCTGTTCTCAGAAGCAGAAGGAAACGTCGGGGTCCCGCTGTCGTTCAGAGCCACCATTGTGGCACTCGTGGCAAGATTGGAGCCCACATTGTTGGGAAGCATACCGATTGATACGTAGAGATCAGAGAATCCATGAGGAGTGGCGTGGAGCAGGCAATCCACAGATTCGGCTATGTATTCCGCCAAGAGGAAGGCCACAATGGGCATATTTGGATGTGCTGATGTCGAGATGAAGCGCGCGTGCTGCGCTAATTGTTGCGCAAGAGGCTGAAAGATTCGGGCCGTTGATGGGCCATGGCTATCGAGAGACCTAAAGGCTGCGGGTGCATGTAAATGAGTAGCATGCCCACAGAAAGGGGCTGAGAGCGATGAACCTTTCCCGTTCCCGTGCTGAGCGGATGGCTGCAGGATTCCAAGTTTGTCGCATGCAGTATAAGGAAGCGTAAGCGGGGCTTCATCCGCCAGAGGAGCCGAGGTTGGAGAACGAGGAGAGCTCACACACGTGGGAAAGGTGAGTTTTTGCCCATATGCCTTGGAGAGCACCGGTGTTATGGTGTGGAGTAGGCAGACGATAGTCTGAGCCATATAATCCTCGGAGAAGTGTGCCGCAACAGGCGTAGGTGGTTGCGCGTCGAGCACTAATGGCTGCGTCAGAGGCTGCTCGATTTGAGCCGTTGAATGAGGAGAGCCGCGAGGATGCATAGTTACATCGGGTGTCTGTATCAGACGTGCATGCCCATAGAGGTAGAAGGAGGGATCTACGAGGCTGCCGTTGGGAGGGGAGGATGTGTGAAGTGGAGCATTTGAAAAATCTTCTACCAGGCTGGATGAGCGCGTGCACGGAAGAGGAGGCCTGGGGAGAGATTGCGAGGGTGTTGGGACCCATGAACATCAGAAGTAGGTTGCAAAGCTTCTGGTAGAACCTTGTCGCAGAGGACATCTAGGTGTCGTACGTGTAGACACCGGAAGGGAGGGGCCGATCGTTGCGCAGATGGAGACTGGAGTGGTGGCTTGAAGAGGCCCGTGGCTTCGTTGTAACTCGCAAGAGATTGCGATGGCCCGATCGTTGGAGAAGTCATTGGTAGGCTTCTCCAGAAACATAGGCACAGGCAAAGGGCAAGGTGCCATCAGCGCTGTCGTGGGGAGTCAACGGGTGCACAACAGGAATAGGACGTCCGTCTGTCAGGAGTGACAAGTGCACCGTTGGTAGAGCAGGTGCGCGGACTGCTTGGAGTTGGCTGTCGACACACTGGAGAGTTTGATCCACCAGAAAGAGCACCGTGACAGACATAGGCCGCCGCATGTCTGTCGGAGGGGTGGGCAGGTGCTATGCGAGAGGTTGCTGATGGTGTCCCGTCAATTGGCCATAGTTGGTGAGGGAGGTGGAGGCAACAACAGCGTGTGAGTAATGGGTATAGCCACAGCGTGAACTGTGGAACAAGGAGAATTCTGCAGGCATAGAGAAGCCTTGACAGAGGTCTGGAGCAGAAGCGCAAAGAGCGGGGTGCGCCAAAAAAAACGCTCTTGATACCATGTTGACAGTCGTGAGACAACGATGATGCATCAAGAAGACGATGGAAAAACTGTTATTGATTTAGAACGATGTGGTAGTTTTAGGCCCAATTCACATTGAGCGGTGCCCCGCTGTTTTTCAGAATATCATCCAATCAAAATGTGTCGCATACTGGAACTCTCAAGCTACTCATTCAAAAAGAGCGGCGCCTCAACACGATTTCTCTGCCACGTCATGGAACATACTTGCATTGGTTGTTCCGACCCTCCCCCTCCCGCCCCAATAGTCTCACCTCTACCACATAAGATTTTACAATGAAAATTTGCCTTCTCTTCCACCGCCTTGTGTGAATGTATAGGCGGAAGAAATTGCACAAGTTATGTGATTCCACCCGGAATGCGCTTGCTACTGCCTCCTGTTCTGGAGTCTCAGTCTGAAGCGAGCCTTATACATGTGTAGCGGGTGGTTAAGCTCGGCTTCATTAGATATTAGATATCATGGGATTAACTCGTGAATGTAATATCATACGTGACAATACAATTTATTATTCCAACAGGAAGACCTTCATGGCTTCCACAAGCGCTTTCCTCCGCCACTATAGTTGGACACGAGGCACCCGAAGAGCATATGAGGCTTGGATGGTGAAAGTCGCCATTCTCAGAGATTCCACCACAGGAATCGTAATTTTCACATATTGAAGGACATTGAGGGATGCGGGGAGTTTGGAGAGCTTGAGAAGGGGGCACACTAGTATATGCAAGAACCAGAGTTTTATACTCAGCAATGTCTTGTGCAATCAGTTGCTTGATGTAGGGCTTTGGCTTAGCTTTGTATTTACGCTTTCTGCGCTTTGCGGCGATGGCCATGGTCGGCGTTGCTGGTATCGGTAGCGAGTTTACTCCGACGTTGCTGTTCGAAGGTGCCATTTCTGAAAGAGGTAAGAAGAGCAGCCTCCAGGCGCCAAGGTGCATGGGATGGAGGTATATTAGCAAAGCACAGCTGTGGTGCGTCCTGAATCACTAGAATACAAAACAGGAGGCCATCATGATCCACGGGGGAATGCTGGAGCTTCATAAGAATATGAGGATGTCAGTCTAAAGTCGAGTTGCACGCACGTGATCAGTTTTCAATCAGCAAAACGCACATAATCGACCATCCAAAAATTTGTGTCGCATCGTGATCCGTTTTCAGTAAAAAAAACGCACATGGAACGACCATCCAAAAATTTGTCATTCACCTCTCGGCATCAAAACAACTACATTATGTCCACGTCCTGTAGGACAGTTGGTTGACCTTCGGTCTCTTGAGGCGGAGGTCCAAGGTTCAAGTCCCAGGCTGGACATGTTATGGCTTAGGCCAGTTAAACCCAGTTGTAACCATGTCTCTCAGTTGTAACCTTGTCTAACCCCTGCTTTGTGGGATACGGGGGGTCCCGCGGGTGCTATGCCCATTCACTTGTACAGTTGCAATTTCAAAGTTAAAGTCCGGGGGAGTAGGCTTCGGCTGAACCTCCATTTAAAAAAAAACAAGTACATTATTCAAGATCTTGTGTGCGTTTCAGAACGCTTGATGGTTCGATTCGCAATTAACGTTGATGCAAAATTCCAAATGTGTTGGAGCATTTTTTTGGCTCCTCAACGAAACTGAAGGACATGGAATTCTCATTATCACTGCTTTTGCTCAAAAAAGTGCTTAAAGGTGGGTTTTAATTTTGAATGGAAAAAAAAAATAATAGAATCGATATTCAAGGATCCGAAGCTTGGAAGGACCTTGATTTGTGGTACACTGTAATGGTCCCTATGAGCATCACTCTTGTGCAAAGCAATTTAACACGTAGCTTGCATTATTCATTCATTAGTAATTCATTTATTTGATTAATAATTAAAGAGTTTCATGAAGATGCCATATCATTCCATCGAGTTATGCGACGCCAGGTAGCATAATTTAGAAAACTTCAATCATTTGGGAGTTTTGATCAAAAGGCTATAATCAAATACTTGTTTTATTGAAAGACTTTCGATAAAATAAATTGTATGATAATAAGAAAACTTTTGATCAGAAAAATTAATGGATCTGAAGACAAAACTGTTCGATTTAGAGAATAATATGATAAAAATAGAACAAAAACGTTTAAATAGAAAAAACGTGTTGATCAAAATACTTAGTATTCCAATTGAACCATGAATTGATCTGAAATGTTTCAGAAAAAAAAAATCGATGAAAAAGAATTGATAAACATTAGAAGAAAATGCTTATCCAAATAAAATATAAATTCTTAAACTCTTTTACGTAGTTTGGAAATAATTTATTGAGTGAATTACAGCTTTGTCCTTCAAATACAGTAAAATTAACTTCAAAAAACATACAATAAATAGTAGATGAACGAAACAAACAATAGACAGAAATCACTTCAAATACTTCACTACCATGACGAAGACGAATTTTGAAAAATTACAAAGCTCATATTACGGTATAGTAGAAGTTTGATCTTCTCTTACAAAGCACACAGAGGTCATACAGTCTATAGACTATGTAATTTCGCTTCTTGATCCCAAGGAGCAGAATAGTTTTTGCTACTCATTGTAATTTGTACGAACTTCAGAAAACGTCATATGGTAGAATGAACGACGAGTTTTCGGATATAATAGAAAAGTCCAAAATCGAACAAGCATAAGCTTGCACGCCTTTTAATGATCTCTTGGCACCCCTTCTAATTATCATCACGCCAACTTGATAGTGAAATTCAAAAAGATTAATTTATAAATATGCGCATTGCCAACCAAAAAAACAGATTCGTCATTCGAAATTTACTTACGCGGAGCTTCGATTGTCAGCAAAGTTGCAACTATCGAAAAAAAAGGCAATTGTCAGAAAGTCGAAAGAACTTTGAAGGGAATAAGCCTGGAAACATGTCGGCTTCAAAGTGCAAATCTATTGTAGTCGGAGATCCATTTGCGCTGACAATATACTTTCCTCTGAATTCAAGACAACCAATCTCCACTCGATATTTATTCGAATTGACTCATTTCTGAGTTTACGAAAAATTGTGATCATCTCAACAACTCTGAAAAGCATAAAAGCACTAGCCTCTGGCCGAACTTGCTCTAAAAGAAAAAGCACGAAAGCACTGTATTATCTGGGCCATTTAAATGATCATAATTTGGCGAAATGTGGATTAGGGAAGGAGGAGGGGCTTTGACAGCTCTATTTCGCGACGCTATTCATTTTTGTCGATGGCAAGATCCCTACAATTGCCATGATATGAGAACGCGGTCATCTTATGTTCTTGAGGCGATGTGATTGAGCAAAATAAGGCAAGAAAGGGATAGCGGAGTGTTAATCTCAGTGGCACTTGTGCATTTTGTACGTGACATCTGAAGATAGACATCCAACACTTAGAATCGGATCGAGAGGGCTCCTGCATATGTGTTGTGAATGGGCATCTGAAGAGGAAAAATGTGCCTCTGCTTTGTTCATTCCGGGGTGAGAATGAGCCGAGCGAATAGGTTGCTGAGAGATGAGGACATTCACTAGAGCTCTCAGCATCTCGTGAGCTTGAGAAGGGGGCGCACCAGTATATGCAAGAACCAGAGCTTTATACTTAACAATGTCGTGTGCAAGCAGTTGTTTGATGTAGGAGTTGTTTGATGTAGGGCTTGGGCTTAGCTCTGGATTTACGCTTTCTGCGCTTTGCGGGGATGGCCATGGTCGGCGTTGCTGGTATCGCCGGTGAGTTTACTCCGACGTTGCTGTTCGAAGATGCCATTTCTGAAAGCACAGCTGTAAGAAGAGCAGCCTCCAGGGGCGAAGGAACTTGGGATGGAGGTATATTTGCAAAGCACAGCTGTGATGCGTCGTGAATCACTACAAAACAGAAGGCCGTAATGATCCAAGGGGGGATGCCGGAGCTTAATAAGAATATGATCATGTCCATCTAAACTCGAGTTGAGCGCCACGTGATCAGTTTTCAATCAGAAAAACGCACATGAACGACCATGCAGAAATTTGTTTTGCATCGTGATCGGTTCTCAATTAGAAAAACGCACATGAACCGACCATCCAAAAATATGTCATTTACTTCTCGGCATAAAATATGTCATTTACTTCTCGGCATAAAATATGTCATTTACTTCCAAGTGCAAATCTTTTTTAGTCGGAGATCCATTTGCGTCGACAATATATACTTTCCTCTGAATTCAAGACAGCCAAACTCCACTTGATATTTTATTCGAATTGACTCATTTCTGAGTTCACGAAAAATTGTGATCATGTCAACAACTCTGAAAAGCATAAAAGCCCTGGCCTCTGGCCGAACTTGCTTTAAAAGAAAAAGGACGAAAGCACTGTATTATTTGGGGCATTTAAATGATCAGGCAAAATGTGGATTAGGGAAGGAGGAGGGGCTTTGACAGCTCTATTTCGCGACCCTCTTCACTTTTGTCGATGGCAAGATCCCTACAATTGCAATGATATGAGAACGCGGTCATCTTATGTTCTTGAGGCGATCTGATTGAGCAAAATAAGGCAAGAAAGGGATAGCAGAGTGTTAATCTCAGCTGCACTTGTGCATTTTGTGACATCTGAAGATAGACATCCAACACTTAGAATCCGATCGAGAAGCCTCGTGCATATGTGTTGTGAATGGGCGTCTGAAGAGGAAAAATGTGCCTCTGCTTTGTTCATTCCGGGGTGAGAATGAGCCGAGCGAGTAGGTTGATGAGAGATGAGGACATTCACTAGAGCTCTCAGCGACTGCAGGACCTGTGAAATGTAAGTACTCGATTGCAGAATTCCATTATTAGTTGGAAGAGCTCCATGGTTTCGACAAGCGCTTTCCTCCGGCATTTTAGTTGGAAGAGCTCCATGGCATCCACAAGCGCTTTCCTCCGGCGTTTTAGTTGGACATGAGGTACTCGAAGAGCATATGAGGCTTGGGCGTTGAAAATCGCCATTCCCAGAGATTCCACCAGAGGAGTCGTAATTTTCACATAGTGAAGAACACTCAGTGATGCGGGGAGTCTCGTGAGCTTGAGAAGGGGGCGCACCAGTATATGCAAGAACCAGAGCTTTATACTCAGCAATGTCGTGTGCAAGCAGTTGTCTGATGTAGGGCTTCGGCTTAGCTCTGGATTTACGCTTTCTGCGCTTTACGGGGATGGCCATGGTCGGCGTTGCTGGTATCGCCGGCCAGTCTACTCCGACGTTGCTGTTCGAAGGTGCCATTTCTGAAAGAAGTAAGAAGAGCAGCCTCCAGGCGCCAAGGTGCTTAGGATGGAGGTATATTGGCAAAGCACAGCTGTGGTGCGTCGTGAATCACTCCATGGGCGGAATGCCGGATCTTAATAAGAATATGAGCATGTCAGTCTAAACTCGAGTTGAACGCACGTCATCAGTTTTCAATCAGAAAAATGCACGTGACCGACCATCCAAAAATTTGACCCACCATTGATTTAATAATTCATTCATCATTCATTTATCCAGCGCGCATGGTTTAGCTGATGTGTCTTGTATTTCTAAGCAGATGGTCAGGGTTCAAGTTCCGCCTAGGGCTGGATGCCTAAGATTTTCCCAAAGTGGGTGCCTCTATCTTACGAGGTCGAGTGTGTATGTCTTTCCAATTCATTGTACTCTCAAAAAAAAAAATTGTCATTTACCTCTCGGCATAAAAACATGAACGTGAAAAATCGGTGGGTGGAATGAGTGTCTGGGGAAACCGAGACCCATATTCACAATATGACAGCTTGGTTTTCCTCATGTTTCCTGAACATGCATTTTAAAATTTGAAGAGGAACTTCCTTTCGCAAAACATGGAAAGGGAAGAGATCCTTCTGTCTTAAAATGAAAGGGGGCATGTATCCATTTGTAAGAGGGTAAGAGAATCAGTGTCCATCTTTAACCCATGTAAGAGGGTAAGAAAATCAGTGTTCATCTTCAAACAATGCATATTCATATTTTTACCAGTTATTATGTGTTTTTCCATCAACTTTTCTATATCCTGAATGAACGCAAAAAGAGTTTCATGAAAAAAATTATGAAACGGCTCATAGATTAATAAGCATTTAGATAAGCATGCAATGGAAAAGCATTTTACAATTCTTAGGACATCAAACAAGTGACATATGAGAAATTTAAGGAGAAATTTCATTTATGTTACAACATGAACCAAATTTGGCTTATAGAGCAAAATCCCATCAGTTTCACCGAATAGCTGTTCTGTCCCAAGAAATTTGAATTTTGGAATTATCAACATCACTTCTTATGCTGAAAACATTCCTTCAAAGTGCATTTGAAAGAAGGTAAAGAAGTAATTATAAGTAGGCTTGGTTGATTAAGAAAGGTTCTAATGGATTCTCCATTCAAGGCTTCAAAGCTTGGACTACCCTTGATCTGTGGTACATTAGCCCTTCATCAGCAAGATACAATTTGATCATTCGAATATGGAATGTGTGTCTCCTGCAAACGAAGGTTAACCCTAAACTTCATCGGGACATTAGTAAGAATCGTGTGATATGGAGTTCTCAATATCACTCCTTTTGCTCGAAAACTTGCTTAAAGGTGGATTCTAAGTTTGAATGTAAAAATTAAACTAATAGAATCGATATTCATGGATCCAAAGCCTACGTTTGCTCGGCAAAAGAATAAGTAATTGTAAGAAATCACGACCTTTCAAGCACTATATGATGTTTTTCTTCGAAAACAACAAGATTTAAAACAAGTGGTTCCCGCATATGAGGGCAATGAAAAAATCATTAATCTTTTGCGTAACTTGCTTTAATTTATTAGTCACCCACCAAATTGTAGGTCTCCTAGGAGTTTACGACGCTTGTAGCTATTACACCCCTGGGTTGTCCTACCCCTGCTTTGTGAGATATAGGAGGTCCCAAGTTCACTAAACTCATTCATTGTACAATTGTTCTTTTATTAATTAAAAAACGGATATTACGCCTTGAACGAGCTTCCTTTTTTAAAAGAAAAAAATAATGGAGCTAAAGACTTTTGAAAACTATTCCATTTAAAAAATAATATGATAAAGAAGAATAAAAGAATTCAAAAAGAAAAAACCTTTTGATCGAAATTCTTAGTGTCTCAATTGAAACATTAAATTATCTTAAAGTTTTCAGAAAAAATCGATTAAAAGAATCCCATGTAGATTAAAAAAATTCTTATTCCAAACAAGTGGAAATTCCTAAATTCTTTTGAATAATTTGGGGAAAATTTATTATTTAACTAGATTAATGCAAAACTAGTTGACACTAAAATATGTATTTTTGGATCCAAAGGAAACTTTAAGTTACGTTTCCTTAGGACATTATTAATAGCCCTATTTGTGTTTTGTACAACTTGTTCGTAAGTAAGGAAGATGAACAACAATGATGGTTGACATCAGTTTTTTGCATATGGAATGTGTCATGAGGAAGGAGTTTTTTGCATATGGAATGTGTCACGAGGAAGGAGATAAGGAACAAAGCTCACTCACATACCCTCACACGCAAAGAGTAGCACACATACAAATTGAGGCAAGGAAGAACAATCTTCTTCTTCCTTTTCTACACATAAAAGGAATATACAACAATGACCTAATACAACAATACATCTAAAAAAATATATAAAGAACAAAACATAAGGAAAATCTTAATGTCCGCAAATGAGTGAGGTAGCAAGAAACAAATGTGCCATCACTCTAGGTAGGTAAATCTAGTAAGGCTCAATGAAGTATCCCTGACATATACCACCATGACCACTATTGATGTTAAATAAATGAAAAAGTGATATGTGTCATCCTCGATCATCACATGTTGAGCTTGATATCTCAACACTCCCCCTTAAGCTCAATCACATGTCCTCTAATCCAAGCATTTTCAAAACTTTTTAAGCTTCTTTGCTCCAAGTGCTTTAGTGAAAATATCAACAACTTGCTCATTTGCCATCACATAAAGAAGATCAATATCATGTGCTAATACATTTTCCCTAATGAAATGATAACCCACCTCGATAAGCTTTGCTCTAGCATGAAAAATAGGGTTCCATGCCAATTGTATGATACTAAGATTATCACAATAGTGATAGGCTTTTGAACTTCCACACCTAAATCTACAAGTAGCATCTCTAACCATGATGTTTCAGACACGTTGTCATTGCAATACCTCTATAATCACCCTTTGAACTTGAAAAAGCAATAGTGGGTTGCTTCTTGTTGCTCCATGTAATAGCTATGCTTCCAAGTGAGAATATAAAGCCACTAGTAGATCTTCTATGTGGAATACTTCCTTGCCAATCTGCATCTATGTATCCATGTACTTGCGAATCTACACTTACTTCATAACATAGTGCATAATCCAAAGTAGTACTCACATAACGTAGATTTCACCTCAAAGCATCAAATGCCGCTTCTTGGGAACCTGCATAAATTCACTTTCAAGTCCAACAATGTAGTGTAGATCAGGCTTTGTAATTATGAAATATATCAAACTTCCCACAATTTTCCTATACATATTAGCATTTTGCAATGCTTCACCTTATGTAGTATCCAAGTTCAAATTCTAATCTAATGGCATAGAAATTGGCTTATAATCAACCATACCATACTTTTGCAGCATACTCAAGATATATTACCTTTGTGAAATCCGTATACCTATTTCTGTATGTATAAACTCAATGACCAAGAAATAGTGTACCACACCATGATCTTTCATGTCAAATTCCTACATAAGGAGTTGATTTACCTTTTTAATGCTCTTCATTATCACCACCTATAATCAAGTCATCAATATAAATAGCTATAATCATGATGCCATTGTCACCCTTCCTTGCCAATAATGAATGATCTACGTCACAATAGAAAATCCTATGGTGGTTAAGTAATCAATGATCCTTGCATGTCAAGGACGAGGGGCTTGTTTGCGCCCATACAAATCATTTTGTAACCTAAAACCGTATTTAAGGTTTCACAGAGGGCAATCCAAGTAACTCATCAAGGCTCTTTTCTGAACTGCTTAAATCGCCATCAATGTCTTCGAAACCTGTAGATGTTTTAGTACTAGCAGAAAGATTTTCTTTACCTTCTTGGATGTATTTGATGAATTCATTGGACTATAATTCCCATCCAAT
This sequence comes from Ceratopteris richardii, assembly GCA_020310875.1. Taxonomy (NCBI): domain Eukaryota; kingdom Viridiplantae; phylum Streptophyta; class Polypodiopsida; order Polypodiales; family Pteridaceae; genus Ceratopteris; species Ceratopteris richardii. The sequence goes on from CM035424.1 coordinate 119,302,078, forward strand.
CTTCCACTCCATGTATTTGATTTGGAACTATTGCTTGGTTATGCATCTGGTCCACTCAAAACTTGAGGTCCTGCACTTGGTTTTCAGTATTTTCTTTGTCATTTGTTTCAAGATTAAGTCCATATTTTCCATCAGCATAGAAGCTTGACATTTAATGAAAGACCACATCTTTGCTTACCTTCACCTCTCATGTGAGTGGGTAATAACATTTATATCCCTTTTTCTCAAGGGTTACCCAATGAAGATACATTTTTCTGCTTTTGGATCAAGCTTCATCCTCAACTCATTTTGAATATGTACATATACAATACAACAAAAAACTTTCATATGTGATAAGTTTGGCTTTTTACCTATGGACTTCTCTTTAGGTTTATACAACAATAGTCTTTGTTTTGTTCATGATGTATATAGTAGTGTGCATAGCTTCTACCCAATAACAATGAGTCATATTCTTCTCAGCCATCAAGGCTCTTGCTATTTCTACAATATGTCTGTTTTTTCATCCAGCAACACCATTCTCTTGTGGTGTGTACCTACATGAAAATGGATGTCATATTCCATGACTTTTAAGAAAGTAGTTGAACTCATTTTGTTGGAACATCAAGCTCACACTATGCTTGAGGTGGATTTGATCTACATCAAAGGCTATCACGTCAAAAATATCTGTTGGAGAGTTCTTTTTCTTATGCTCACTTATTGTATTTTTTTTAAAGATTTTTCATGGATCTTTTACCCTTGTAGAAACCTTAAGCTTTACACATGTAAAAATAGAAAGATAGAGCATAAATGCCACAAATTTGTGGTCGTTGAGTTGCATTCAATCAAGAAATGAATCACCTAAAAGTAGATGAAACTAGATCTTCACTTTTCCTAGATTGTAGGAAAGTGAATTGATTCCCTCGAACAACCATTCTCACCTTCATTTGAAGTGCAAATCTACTTGTAGAAGTCATGGAACACTCCAAGAGTCTATATAGAGATTTGAAATCACTTGGGAAATACATGGAAGCAATATAGATACAGGTGTGACCATCATTGTCTTGCTCCTTCAATTTTTTCTATCATCTTCTTTGCCAAGAGTAATCTTGCAGAGGTTTTTGCTCTCTCTCTCTCTCTATTTCTCTCTCTCTCTCTCTCTCTCTCTCTCTCTCTCTCTCTCTCTCTCTCTTTCTCTCTCTCTCTCTCTCTCTCGAGCCTCACATTGTGTGCAAGATGGCTCATTGGAAAGGCATTAGTGCCTAGTTTATGCTTATTAGTTTTCATAGCATTTGGTCTCGTACATTGGGAGAAAGATGAGTTTTTTTGTCTTGGGGCCAATCTCTGCATATTCTTGAAAAGTAGGATGTACCACCATTGAGTGTTTGATTCATTCCTATAGCATATTTTTCTTATTCCTTATACTTTTTTGCATTCTATACACGCAACCCTATGTGTATCACTCCCATAAAGGGATTTTTTCTAATTGTAATCATGCTGGTCGCTATGGGCATTTGAAGTTCATTGTCTCTTCCATAAATAGTAAGTTTTTTGAGCTAGTCGACACACAAACCTATTTGTTTTGTATCAACTCTTTCTCCTTGATGCTCCAAAGTACATAGTGCCTTTCTTTTCACTTATCGCATGCCTATAAGGTCTATTTGAGTCTCCATAAGCTCAAGGGTTAGTCTTGTGTTGATTGGTT
>CM035424.1:119326258-119346258 GCA_020310875.1 Ceratopteris richardii
TTTTACCTTTGCCTTTCCTTTCCTTTGAATTTCTTCAACACCTGTATACTCATTTGGTGATCCTGTATACCACATATTTTGCTCATCAAATGTCACATCTTTAGTAACAAGAAATTGCTTTGTGGATGGACTCCACAACCTGTAACCCATCTGTCTATCATCATATCCAATAAACACATACTTCTCTGCTTTTGGTTCTAGCTTATGTCTTAATTGTGAAGGAACATAAGCATATGCAATACATCCAAATACTTTACAATGATCAAGACTAGGCTTCTTACCCCCCCATGCTTCATAAGGGGTTCCTCCATCCAAAGCTTTGCAAGGCAACCTATTCACAAGGTATGTTGCAGTGTTAATGGCTTCTGCCCATAAGTAATTTGGACAATTCTTTTCCTTCATCATGGCTCTTGCAAACTCTACAAGAGTCCTATTCCTCCTTTCTGCTACTCCATTCTGTTGAGGGGAGTACCTGCAAGTTACTTCTCTTTTGATACCTGCATTCCACAAATAATCATCAAACTCTTTAGAGAAATACTCTCCCCCTCCATCTGATCTTAACCTCTTGAGCTTTTGCCCTGTGATCCTTTCTGCATAAGCATGAAAATGTTTGAATGTCTTGAAAACTTCTGATTTATCCTTGATTACATACAAAGTAATCCACCTGGTTGCATCATCAACAAACAACACATAATATCTGGATCCATTTATGCTATAGTCCCTTGAGGGACCCCATACATCTGTATGAACCAATTCAAGCATATTTGAATGCTTGTACCCTGATTTGTTGTAAGAACTCTTATGTGCTTTACCTAATTGACAAGCTTCACACTTGTACACCATATGTTGCCCTTCAATATTTGGCAATCCAAGCACCACCTGATTCTTTGACATCTCCTTTATAGCTCTCTCATTGAAATGACCTAGCCTTTTATGCCATAGGTCTAATTCAGATACCTTTTGACTTCCATAGGTAAATAATGCATGTCCCACATTACCTTGGACTTTGAGAGTGAACAATCTTCCTTCCTTTTTACCTGCAATTATGTTTCTATATCCCTGATTTGGATCTTGTACATAAACACCATCATTTGTGAATCTTACCTCATATCCTTTCTCCACAATTTGCCCTACACTTATCAGATTTTTAGGAATAGTAGGAACATAAAGTACTTTGCTCAGAAGTGTACTTCCACTCTTTGTCTTCACTGATCCAATGCTCTCCACTTTATGTTTGGTATTGTCACCTGTCTGAACTGTATGTCCATTCACCCTTGCTTCCATATCAGTCATCAAAGATAGATTCCCACTCAGATGGTTGCTGCACCCTGAGTCAATATAAAACACTCTTTGATCTTCTCCCATTGATTCATGGGTTGCATTCAAGATAAGAGTTATGTCATCCTTCTGATCTGATGCATAATTATAATAATTATTGTTGTAGGACTGAGATTGGAAGTTTCTTCCACCTCCTCTACCATATGATGTCCTACCTCCTCTTCCTCTGAAATTGCCTCTTTGGTTTCTGCCTCCTCTACCTCTTTGACTATAATTCTGATTATTGCTTCCACCATTTTGATTATTATACCAACAATCATTTGCCAAATGATTTGTTCTGCCACAAATCCAACAAGCTTTAGCATTATCTTTGTTCTTACCTCCTCTTCCTTTACCTCTGAAATTTGTCTTCCCTTTTGTGAAGTTAGCTTGATTTGAATTCCCTTCATCATCATTTGATTGCTTTCCCTTGCCATTCTTTTTCTTATCCTTAGAGTACATAGCTTGACTTGTACTTCTATCATTGTCTCCTTTAAGATCCTGCTCAAAGGTTAGCATGTGTCCTAGCAATTGATTAAGATCAGGAGTAAAGTGATCAAGTGACAATTCTATGGACAATATAAAAGGCTTCCACTTCTCATCTCCTCTCAAACCTGTAAGTATTTGTCTTACCAACTTTTCCTCTTCAATGTCTTCATCCACTGCTCCCAAGCTATCTGCAATATCTTTCATCCTTGCCACATAATCTGAAATTGATTGTGAGCTCTTCTTCTTGAAGGTTGTGAACTCAGCCCATAGTGAGGACTTCCTTGACTTAGTAGTATTTTGGAAATGCTCTTCCAAGGCATTCCAAACATCTGTAGCACTTTCCAAACCTCTGATGTGAGGTAAAAGGTAATCATTTACAGCCATGTAGATGATACTCCTTGCTTGAGCATCCTTTCTCATCCAAGTCTTCAACATTGCAAGCTCTTCCCTAGTAGGAATACTTGGATCTGCAAACTCAGGTTTTTCTTCATCTCCTGTAATAAATGATATAAGATCTTTGCTCATGAGGTGTGCTTCCATCCTCATGGACCATGCTGGATAGTTCTCCCTATCTAGCTTATCAATCTGCAAGCTTTCTCCCATCTTGTGTCCACCTGTGTATTGAAATCTTCAAGCTTTACAAACAATGTATGTACCTTTACTTCGAACTGAACTCCTTTTGCCTTTCTTGATGTCAAATAGTCTTCTCCTCAAGCTTTGACTCCAAGCTTTCACTTCTTCGTCCTTCAAGTGTTGAATTTCTTGAATCTGCAGCAGTCGGGATCCTCCTTTTCTCAATTTGATGTCTCCTGCTCTGATACCACTGATGGAGAATGTTAATCTCCAAAAGAACAACTTACTCTTGTGATTAGAGCACCTCTATACCAAGAGTAAGTCAAACACTCCACTAATTTAGAGGATCAATTGCTAACTATCAAAAGATTAACAAATCTGTGAAGTAGATGATACACAGAAAAGTCTGCTGCACTATTTCTTCACATTGACCTATCAAATGTGTAAAGTTTTTTATGAAACTTTGTACGAATCATCTCCTAGAGATTGCGCATCTCCTCCAAGTTGAATTACTTCAAAAGCTTTAGTATAACTTGAGAAATCAACTTCTCAAGTTACCTATGTCAGAAACTGTCATCCAGAACAGTCGACTTTACACCTGTAACTTTTAAGAATTGGTTCTCCTTGAATAGAACCCGTTTTACAAAATGCTTCTAGACATGAGTAGCTTATCTTTCAACTTAAAGATTAAGCCCTGACTCATGCAAAACTTTAAACTGTACTAGGAGAAATGATCAAAACATTAACTTCGAAATCTGCGCCTGTTTTAGGAACCAGTGAACATACTTCACATATGAATGTTCCTACACTTAATTCACTCAGCCTGATTACAATTGGAAGCTAAAACTTTGCACAGAGGTCAAGCAACTTCCAACTTAGACTTGTACAAAAGCATTTCACAATTGATCTACTGTAGAAGGAGAACACGCAGAAACATCGGGCGCAAAAATTTTCATTTACTCAGAAAAATTACAGTTGAGTGATGAGAGCTAACTCAACTAACTTTTCCTCTATCTCATGACTTCTAACTTCTGTCACATATGCTCTCATACTTGCCCCGACTTTTCTCAAAGTATTTATAGATAAATTTGTACATGATTCTTACTAAACAAAAGATCTAAGTCAGCTATGACTAAACTAATGTACATATGTGTACACTTCTCTTGTCCTCTGAATGTAATCTTCTTCCACACTTTAGGAATTGATTCTTCCTTCATCATTTGATCTTTCAAGCCTTCAATTGGTGATTGGTATGCACCAACAGCTCCCCCTCAATCATCAATTGAGGTTTTCTCTGTCTTCTTTATACTTGCCATGTCTTTGAACCTTTGTAACTTAGGTCCATCCAAACTCTTTGTCATCATATCTGCCACTTGTTCTTTTGTTGGAGTGTACATCACTTCAATCTCTTTATCTAGTACCTTTTCCCTCAAGAAATGATACTGAATCTCTATATGCTTAGTCCTGGCATGAAAAACAGGGTTAGCTGCCAAATACAAAGAACTCATATTGTCTCCAAACATTATTGGAGTACTATGATCAAACTCAAAACTTTTCATCAAGGTCTTCAACCATATCACTTCCTTTGCAGCTTCTACCATTCCCTTATACTCAGCTTCTGTGGATGATAAAGCAACTGTATGTTGCTTCTTTGAACACCAAGAAACTAGCTTATCTCCAACATAACAGAGATACCCATGAGTAGACCTTCTATCATCTGAGTCACCTGCCCAATCTGCATCACTAAACACTTTGATTCTTGTATCAGAAGTGAAACCATAGTACAAACCTTCACTTAAGGTTCCTTTGATATATCTGAGTACCCTTTGGGCTGCAATCCAATGAGTCTTCTTTGGACAATGCATAAATTGTGACAACACACCTACTGCATATGATAGATCTGGCCTTGTCAAGGTAGCATAGATTAGACTACCTACCAAACTCTGATATTTCTTCATGTCATTGAATTCTTCACCTCCATACCTGCTTAATTTATGATTTACCTCCAATGGTGTAGTTGAGGTCTTGCAATCTTCCATGTTAAACTTGACTAAAAGATTCTTCAAGTATCTCTCTTGTGAAACATATACTCCATGTTGAGTATACACAATCTGCATTCCTAGAAATAAGATAAGTTTCCCAAATCACTTATCTTAAACTCCTTCTCTATTTGTCTTTTGAGTTCATTGATTCCTTGAGCATCTGTTCCTGTAACAATAATATCATCAACATAAATGCACATGTAAATGTATCCATTTTCACTTGCCTTCACTAGCAAGCTACTATCTGCCTTTGATGCTTGAAATCCACATTCATTCAAGAACTTGACCAATCTGTAATTCCAAGCTCTTGGGGCTTGCTTCAACCCATATAAAGCTCTCTTGAGCTTACACACATAATCTGATCCAATTGATTCCATGAAGCCTTCTGGTTGCTCCATATATACTTCATCTGCAATGTATCCATTTAGAAATGCATTTTTCACATCCAATTGTGATAATTTCCATCCCTTGCAAGCAGCAATAGCAATCAATGTTCTAATTGTAGACATCTTAGCAACAGGACTAAAGGTTTCATCATAATCTACCCCATAAGTTTGGGCATAACCTTTGACCACAAGTCTAGCCTTATATCTAGACACCTTACCATCTGCAAACCTCTTTGTTTTATATACCCACTTGCATCCAATGACCTTCTGATTCTTTGGTCTTGGTACTAGTTCCCAAGTTTCATTTTCAAGTAGAGCATCATACTCTTCCTGCATTGCCTTCTCCCAATTCTGTTTACCTTTGGCTTCTTCATAAGTGGTTGGATCTTCTTCTGTTTTCACAATGTAAGCATAATCTTTTGTTGTTAGGAAAGATGTATCATAACTATACCTTATAGGTTCTTTCCTTTCTCTTGTAGATCTTCTGATTTCTGCACTTCTTGAAGTTTCAGCCTCATTTGACTCTGGATCAAATCTTGGCCCTTCTTCTACATGATCTTGCACTCTACATCTAGAGTCAATTTCATCAACAATTTCTTCACATACTTTTACCTTTGCCTTTCCTTTCCTTTGAATTTCTTCAACACCTGTATACTCATTTGGTGATCCTGTATACCACATATTTTGCTCATCAAATGTCACATCTTTAGTAACAAGAAATTGCTTTGTGGATGGACTCCACAACCTGTAACCCATCTGTCTATCATCATATCCAATAAACACATACTTCTCTGCTTTTGGTTCTAGCTTATGTCTTAATTGTGAAGGAACATAAGCATATGCAATACATCCAAATACTTTACAATGATCAAGACTAGGCTTCTTACCCCACCATGCTTCATAAGGGGTTCCTCCATCCAAAGCTTTGCAAGGCAACCTATTCACAAGGTATGTTGCAGTGTTAATGGCTTCTGCCCATAAGTAATTTGGACAATTCTTTTCCTTCATCATGGCTCTTGCAAACTCTACAAGAGTCCTATTCCTCCTTTCTGCTACTCCATTCTGTTGAGGGGAGTACCTGCAAGTTACTTCTCTTTTGATACCTGCATTCCACAAATAATCATCAAACTCTTTAGAGAAATACTCTCCCCCTCCATCTGATCTTAACCTCTTGAGCTTTTGCCCTGTGATCCTTTCTGCATAAGCATGAAAATGTTTGAATGTCTTGAAAACTTCTGATTTATCCTTGATTACATACAAAGTAATCCACCTGGTTGCATCATCAACAAACAACACATAATATCTGGATCCATTTATGCTATAGTCCCTTGAGGGACCCCATACATCTGTATGAACCAATTCAAGCATATTTGAATGCTTGTACCCTGATTTGTTGTAAGAACTCTTATGTGCTTTACCTAATTGACAAGCTTCACACTTGTACACCATATGTTGCCCTTCAATATTTGGCAATCCAAGCACCACTTGATTCTTTGACATCTCCTTTATAGCTCTCTCATTGAAATGACCTAGCCTTTTATGCCATAGGTCTAATTCAGATACCTTTTGACTTCCATAGGTAAATAATGCATGTCCCACATTACCTTGGACTTTGAGAGTGAACAATCTTCCTTCCTTTTTACCTGCAATTATGTTTCTATATCCCTGATTTGGATCTTGTACATAAACACCATCATTTGTGAATCTTACCTCATATCCTTTCTCCACAATTTGCCCTACACTTATCAGATTTTTAGGAATAGTAGGAACATAAAGTACTTTGCTCAGAAGTGTACTTCCACTCTTTGTCTTCACTGATCCAATGCTCTCCACTTTATGTTTGGTATTGTCACCTGTCTGAACTGTATGTCCATTCACCCTTGCTTCCATATCAGTCATCAAAGATAGATTCCCACTCAGATGGTTGCTGCACCCTGAGTCAATATAAAACACTCTTTGATCTTCTCCCATTGATTCATGGGTTGCATTCAAGATAAGAGTCATGTCATCCTTCTGATCTGATGCATAATTATAATAATTATTGTTGTAGGACTTAGATTGGAAGTTTCTTCCACCTCCTCTACCATATGATGTCCTACCTCCTCTTCCTCTGAAATTGCCTCTTTGGTTTCTGCCTCCTCTACCTCTTTGACTATAATTCTGATTATTGCTTCCACCATTTTGATTATTATACCAACAATCATTTGCCAAATGATTTGTTCTGCCACAAATCCAACAAGCTTTAGCATTATCTTTGTTCTTACCTCCTCTTCCTTTACCTCTGAAATTTGTCTTCCCTTTTGTGAAGTTAGCTTGATTTGAATTCCCTTCATCATCATTTGATTGCTTTCCCTTGCCATTCTTTTTCTTATCCTTAGAGTACATAGCTTGACTTGTACTTCTATCATTGTCTCCTTTAAGATCCTGCTCAAAGGTTAGCATGTGTCCTAGCAATTGATTAAGATCAGGAGTAAAGTGATCAAGTGACAATTCTATGGACAATATAAAAGGCTTCCACTTCTCATCTCCTCTCAAACCTGTAAGTATTTGTCTTACCAACTTTTCCTCTTCAATGTCTTCATCCACTGCTCCCAAGCTATCTGCAATATCTTTCATCCTTGCCACATAATCTGAAATTGATTGTGAGCTCTTCTTCTTGAAGGTTGTGAACTCAGCCCATAGTGAGGACTTCCTTGACTTAGTAGTATTTTGGAAATGCTCTTCCAAGGCATTCCAAACATCTGTAGCACTTTCCAAACCTCTTATGTGAGGTAAAAGGTAATCATTTACAGCCATGTAGATGATACTCCTTGCTTGAGCATCCTTTCTCATCCAAGTCTTCAACATTGCAAGCTCTTCCCTAGTAGGAATACTTGGATCTGCAAACTCAGGTTTTTCTTCATCTCCTGTAATAAATGATATAAGATCTTTGCTCATGAGGTGTGCTTCCATCCTCATGGACCATGCTGGATAGTTCTCCCTATCTAGCTTATCAATCTGCAAGCTTTCTCCCATCTTGTGTCCACCTGTGTATTGAAATCTTCAAGCTTTACAAACAATGTATGTACCTTTACTTTGAACTGAACTCCTTTTGCCTTTCTTGATGTCAAATAGTCTTCTCCTCAAGCTTTGACTCCAAGCTTTCACTTCTTAGTCCTTCAAGTGTTGAATTTCTTGAATCTGCAGCAGTCAGGATCCTCCTTTTCTCAATTTGATGTCTCCTGCTCTGATACCACTGATGGAGAATGTTAATCTCCAAAAGAACAACTTACTCTTGTGATTAGAGCACCTCTATACCAAGAGTAAGTCAAACACTCCACTAATTTAGAGGATCAATTTCTAACTATCAAAAGATTAACAAATCTGTGAAGTAGATGATACACAGAAAAGTCTGCTGCACTATTTCTTCACATTGACCTATCAAATGTGTAAAGTTTTTTATGAAACTTTGTACGAATCATCTCCTAGAGATTGCGCATCTCCTCCAAGTTGAATTACTTCAAAAGCTTTAGTATAACTTGAGAAATCAACTTCTCAAGTTGCCTATGTCAGAAACTGTCATCCAGAACAGTCGACTTTACACCTGTAACTTTTAAGAATTGGTTCTCCTTGAATAGAACCCGTTTTACAAAATGCTTCTAGACATGAGTAGCTTATCTTTCAACTTAAAGATTAAGCCCTCACTCATGCAAAACTTTAAACTGTACTAGGAGAAATGATCAAAACATTAACTTCGAAATCTGCACCTGTTTTAGGAACCAGTGAACATACTTCACATATGAATGTTCCTACACTTAATTCACTCAGCCTGATTACAATTGGAAGCTAAAACTTTGCACAGAGGTCAAGCAACTTCCAACTTAGACTTGTACAAAAGCATTTCACAATTGATCTACTGTAGAAGGAGAACACGCAGAAACATCGGGCGCAAAAAGTTTCATTTACTCAGAAAAATTACAGTTGAGTGATGAGAGCTAACTCAACTAACTTTTCCTCTATCTCATGACTTCTAACTTCTGTCACATATGCTCTCATACTTGCCCCGACTTTTCTCAAAGTATTTATAGATAAATTTGTACATGATTCTTACTAAACAAAAGATCTAAGTCAGCTATGACTAAACTAATGTACATATGTGTACACTTCTCTTGTCCTCTGAATGTAATCTTCTTCCACACTTTAGGAATTGATTCTTCCTTCATCATTTGATCTTTCAAGCCTTCAATTGGTGATTGGTATGCACCAACAATAGATAGATAGGTAGATAGATAGATAGATAGATAGATAGATAGATAGATAGATAGATCGATAGATAGATAGATAGATAGATAGATAGATAGATAGATAGATAGATAGATAGATAGATAGATAGATAGATAGATAGATAGATAGATAGATAGATAGATAGATTGATAAATAGATAGATAGATTGATAGATAGAGTAATAGATAGATAGATAGATAGATAGATAGATAGATAGATAGATAGATAGATAGATAGATAGATAGATAGATAGATAGATAGATAGATAGATAGATAGATTGATAAATAGATAGATAGATTGATAGATAGAGTAATAGATAGAGTAATAGATAGATAGATAGATAGATAGATAGATAGATAGAGTAATAGATAGATAGATAGATAGATAGATAGATAGATAGATAGATAGATAGATAGATAGATAGATAGATAGATAGATAGATAGATAGATAGATAGATATATAGATAGATAGATAGATAGATAGATAGATAGATAGATAGATAGATAGATAGATAGATAGATAGATAGATAGATAGATAGATAGATAGATAGATACATAGATAGATACATAGATAGATAGGTAGATAGATAGGTAGATAGATAGATAGATAGATAGATAGATGTTGGTGCATATCAAGCCTTCACACATTGGCTTGGAATCTTGGAACCTTGGAAGATGGACTTGGAACCCTTGAAGGATATCTCTACATGAAGGATAAGGCATAGGAACTCATACTTATGAGTTATTATCTTTTACTCATTGTAAAAAGGTCTATATGACTTGGCATTCATTTACATCACACCTAATTGATTAAGTCGTGGATTTTTGGGTGGAATGATTGGAGAGAATATCTCCTTAATTCTAGAGTAGAGAATATAGGAGATTTGAATTTGAATTCAAATTCAAATCTCAACTCATTCTCTATAAAAGATACAATCAAAAAGTCGCGGTTAGTCCTGCCACTTCAGCTCACTCCCCGAGGCATTTGATCATTGTAACTCATTGTGTGTGAGTGCTACCTCATAGCCAACACCACAATACCTCATTTAGCTATGCTTGTTGTTGGAGCAAACCAATCACAAATTGGTGATTATACAGATCTTGAAGAATGCTTATGGTCAGAATGAAGCAAAGGAAGACATTTGCAAAAATGAAGAAGAAGTCAGAATGTTGTCTTGTACACATATGTTCATATAAGTGAAGAATATTGTAAGCTACCATAGTTAAATCCTTAGGATGATAAGGAGTAGAGTTATAGACGCGAGATGAGTCCAAAGTCATGTATATATAAGATAATTATGACAAGAAATGTAAGAGAAAGTAATAGAGTCATTTTGTAGATGACAATTTTGAAGAGGATGTGTAGAGAGTTTTTTCTCAGAAAATGACGACAGGTTTTTCTCTGAGTGCTCTCTGTCTGATCATGTGGATCAGAAATCCTTTTGTACACATCTAATTGAGAAGCTAATGGAGCTACGTCTAGAGTTTCAGAATCTAATTCCTCTCCTACTGTGAGAATGATCATTAGGAACATTCATATGTAGAATGTGAGAATTGAAGCCAAAAGTAGCGCACTTTTCCGTCTCAGTATTTTGATCAGATCTGAGTGTATACTGTAAAGTTTTTGATGAGTGAGCACTTAAAATTTAAGTTAGAAGACGAGGAAGCTATGCCTAAAAGCATTTAGCAAAACGGGTTCCAGATTGGGAGAAATCAAGTTAAGAAGTTGGCTATGTCGAAGGCGCAACTTCTGAGAGTCATTTTCTGACATGTATTTGATCTTAATGATCAAATTAAACTTTTGATGATTAGTTTTGAGAACTAATGGCTAGTATGATTGCGCAAAGGTATTGCTAATACTTGTGCATCATTTACTTGAAGAAATTTGAAGATTTGTGCAGGTAAAGAAGTTGATATCTGAAGCAGACTTTCTGAAGTTGACACTTCTTCACTCAGAGAAGTGTTACTTGAAGTTTTGGTAAAAAGGAACATTGTTTGTGTAAAGTTTGGTTTATAGCTGACATAGAAGTGTTCTTAAGTCAGTGTAGATCAAACCTTTGGAGATTAAAAGGTCTCCAACAGTGGTATCAGAGCTAAAGGTGAAGTACAAGAGAAGAAAAGATAATCGAAGTTCCGACTGGTGCAGATATTGAAGATCTTCCAAATCAAAGGAGGATAAGGACAAATTATTGAAGATAACTTGCAGAAGTTCATAGTACAAGTACGAAAGAATCAAGAAGGACAAAGAATATATCAAAGGTACACTTTTTCTTCATAAACCATAGTAATTGCAGATACAGAAAGTCAAGGATGGGAGAAAGCTTGCAAATTGATAAGCTAGATAGGGAGAACTATCCAGCATGGTCCATGAGGATGGAAGCACACCTCATGAGCAAAGACCTTATAGCATTTATTACAGGAGATGAAGAAAAACCAGAGTTTGCAGATCCAAGTATTCCTACTAGGGAAGAACTTGCAATGTTGAAGACTTGGATGAGAAAGGATGCTCAAGCAAGGAGTATTATTTACATGGCTGTAAATGATTATCTTCTACCTCACATCAGAGGTTTGGAAAGTGCTACAGATGTTTGGAATGCCTTGGAAGAGCATTTCCAAAATACTACTAAGTCAAGGAAGTCCTCACTATGGGCTGAGTTCACAACATTCAAGAAGAAGAGCTCACAATCAATTTCAGATTATGTGGCAAGGATGAAAGATATTGCAGATAGCTTGGGAGCAGTGGATGAAGATATTGAAGAGGAAAAGTTGGTAAGACAAATACTTACAGGTCTAAGAGGTGATGAGAAGTGGAAGCCTTTTATATTGTCCATAGAATTGTCACTTGATCACTTTACTCCTGACCTTAATCAATTGCTAGGACACATGCTAACCTTTGAGCAGGATCTTAAAGGAGACAATGATAGAAGTACAAGTCAAGCTATGTACTCCAAAGACAAGAAAAAGAATGGCAAGGGAAAGCAATCAAATGATGATGAAGGGAATTCAAATCAAGCTAACTTCACAAAAGGGAAGACAAATTTCAGAGGTAAAGGAAGAGGAGGTAAGAACAAAGATAATGCTAAAGCTTGTTGGATTTGTGGCAGAACAAATCATTTGGCAAATGATTGTTGGTATAACAATCAAAATGGAGGATACAACAATCAGAATTATAGTCAAAGAGGTAGAGGAGGCAGAAACCAAAGAGGCAATTTCAGAGGAAGAGGTGGTAGGACATCATATGGTAGAGGAGGTGGAAGAAACTTCCAATCTCAGTCCTACAACAATAATTATTACAATTATGCATCAGATCAGAAGGATGACATGACTCTTATCTTGAATGCAACTCATGAATCAATGGGAGAAGATCAAAGAGTGTTTTATATTGACTCAGGGTGCAGCAACCATCTGAGTGGGAATCTATCCTTGATGACTGATATGGAAGCAAGGGTGAATGGACATACAGTTCAAACAGGTGACAATACCAAACATAAAGTGGAGAGCATTGGATCAGTGAAGACAAAGAGTGGAAGTACACTTCTGAGTAAGGTACTTTATGTTCCTACTATTCCTAAAAATTTGATAAGTGTAGGGCAAATTGTGGAGAAAGGATATGAAGTAAGATTCACAAATGATGGTGTTTATGTACAAGATCCAAATCAGGGATATAGAACCATAATTGCAGGTAAAAAGGAAGGAAGATTGTTTACTCTCAAAGTCCAAGGTAATGTGGGACATGCATTGTTTACCTATGGAGGTCAAAAGGTATCTGAATTAGACCTATGGCATAAAAGGCTAGGTCATTTCAATGAAAGAGCTATAAAAGAGATGTCAAAGAATCAGGTGGTGCTTGGATTGCCAAACATTGAAGGGCAACATATGGTGTACAAGTGTGAAGCTTGTCAATTAGGTAAAGCACATAAAAGTTCTTATAACAAATCAGGATACAAGTATTCAAACATGCTTGAATTGGTTCATACAGATGTTTGGGGTCCCTCAAGGGACTATAGCATAAATGGATCCAGATATTATGTGTTGTTTGTTGATGATGCAACCAGGTGGATTACTTTGTATGTAATCAAGGACAAATCAGAAGTCTTTAAGACATTCAAACATTTCCATGCTTATGCAGAAAGGATCACAGGACAAAAGCTAAAGAGGTTAAGATCAGATGGAGGGGGAGAGTATTTCTCAAAAGAGTTTGATGATTATTTGTGGAATGCAGGTATCAAAAGAGAAGTGACTTGCAGGTACTCCCCTCAACAGAATGGAGTAGCAGAAAGGAGGAATAGGACTCTTGTAGAGTTTGCAAGAGCCATGATGAAGGAAAAGAATTGTCCAAATTACTTATGGGCAGAGGCCATTAACACTGCAACATACCTTGTGAATAGGTTGCCTTGCAAAGCTTTGGATGGAGGAACCCCTTATGAAGCATGGTGGGGTAAGAAACCTAGTCTTGATCATTGTAAAGTATTTGGGTGTATTGCATATGCTTATGTTCCTTCACAATTAAGACATAAGTTAGAACCAAAAGCAGAGAAGTATGTGTTTATTGGATATGATGATAGACAAATGGGTTACAGGTTGTGGAGTCCATCCACAAAGCAATTTCTTGTTACTAAAGATGTGACATTTGATGAGCAAAACATGTGGTATACAGGATCACCAAATGAGTATGCAGGTGTTGAAGAAATACAAAGGAAAGGAAAGGCAAAGGTAAAAGTATGTGAAGAAATTGTTGATGAAGTTGACTCTAGATGTAGAGTGCAGGATCATGTAGAAGAAGGGCCAAGATTTGATCCAGAATCAAATGAGGCTGAAACTTCAAGAAGTGCAGAAATCAGAAGATCTACAAGAGAAAGGAAAGAGCCTATAAGGTATAGTTATGATACATCTTTCCTAACAACAAAAGATTATGCCTACATTGTGAAAACAGAAGAAGATCCAACTACTTATGAAGAAGCCAAAGGTAAACAGAATTGGGAGAAGGCAATGCAAGAAGAGTATGATGCTCTACTTGAAAATGAAACTTGGGAATTAGTACCAAGACCAAAGAATCAGAAAGTCATTGGATGCAAGTGGGTATATAAAACAAAGAGGTTTGCAGATGGTAAGGTGTCTAGATATAAGGCTAGACTTGTGGTCAAAGGTTATGCCCAAACTTATGGGGTAGATTATGATGAAACCTTTAGTCCTGTTGCTAAGATGTCTACAATTAGGACATTGATTGCTATTGCTGCTTGCAAAGGATGGAAATTATCACAATTGGATGTGAAGAATGCATTTCTTAATGGTTACATTGCAGATGAAGTATATATGGAGCAACCAGAAGGCTTCATGGAATCAATTGGATCAGATTATGTGTGTAAGCTCAAGAGAGCTTTATATGGGTTGAAGCAAGCCCCAAGAGCTTGGAATTACAGATTGGTCAAGTTCTTGAATGAATGTGGATTTCAAGCATCAAAGGCAGATAGTAGCTTGCTAGTGAAGGCAAGTGAAAATGGATATATTTACATGTGCATTTATGTTGATGATATTATTGTTACAGGAACAGATGCTCAAGGAATCAATGAACTCAAGAAGCAAATAGAGAAGGAGTTTAAGATAAGTGACTTGGGAAACTTATCTTATTTTCTAGGAATGCAGATTGTGTATACTCAACATGGAGTATATGTTTCACAAGAAAGATATTTGAAGAATCTTCTAGCCAAGTTTAACATGGAAGATTGCAAGACCTCAACTACACCATTGGAGGTAAATCATAAATTAAGCAGGTATGGAGGTGAAGAGTTCAATGATATGAAAAAGTATCAAAGTTTGGTAGGTAGTTTGATCTATGCTACCTTGACAAGGCCAGACCTATCATATGCAGTAGGTGTGTTGTCACAATTTATGCATTGTCCAAAGAAGACTCATTGGATTGCAGCCCAAAGGGTACTCAGATATATCAAAGGAACCCTAAGTGAAGGTTTGTACTATGGTTTCACTTCTGACACAAGAATCAAAGTGTTTAGTGATGCAGATTGGGCAGGTGACTCAGATGATAGAAGGTCTACTCATGGATATCTATGTTATGTTGGAGATAAGCTAGTATCTTGGTGTTCAAAGAAGCAACATACAGTTGCTTTATCATCCACAGAAGCTGAGTATAAGGGAATGGTAGAAGCTGCAAAAGAAGTCATATGGTTGAAGACCTTGATGAAAAGTTTTGAGATTGATCATAGTACTCCAATAATTTTTGGAGACAATATGAGTTCTTTGTATTTGGCAGCTAACCCTGTTTTTCATGCCAGGACTAAGCATATAGAGATACAGTATCATTTCTTGAGGGAAAAGGTACTTGATAAAGAGATTGAAGTGATGTACACTCCAACAAAAGAACAAGTGGCAGATATGATGACAAAGAGCTTGGATGGATCTAAGCTACAGAGATTCAAGGAGATGGCAGGAGTGAAGAAAAATGGAATAATCACAATTAGTGATTGAGGGGGAGCTGTTGGAGCAAACCAATCACAAATTGGTGATTATACAGATCTTGAAGAATGCTTATGGTCAGAATGAAGCAAAGGAAGACATTTGCAAAAATGAAGAAGAAGTCAGAATGTTGTCTTGTACACATATGTTCATATAAGTGAAGAATATTGTAAGCTACCATAGTTAAATCCTTAGGATGATAAGGAGTAGAGTTATAGACGCGAGATGAGTCCAAAGTCATGTATATATAAGATAATTATGACAAGAAATGTAAGAGAAAGTAATAGAGTCATTTTGTAGATGACAATTTTGAAGAGGATGTGTAGAGAGTTTTTTCTCAGAAAATGACGACAGGTTTTTCTCTGAGTGCTCTCTGTCTGATCATGTGGATCAGAAATCCTTTTGTACACATCTAATTGAGAAGCTAATGGAGCTATGTCTAGAGTTTCAGAATCTAATTCCTCTCCTACTGTGAGAATGATCATTAGGAACATTCATATGTAGAATGTGAGAATTGAAGCCAAAAGTAGCGCACTTTTCCGTCTCAGTATTTTGATCAGATCTGAGTGTATACTGTAAAGTTTTTGATGAGTGAGCACTTAAAATTTAAGTTAGAAGACGAGGAAGCTATGCCTAAAAGCATTTAGCAAAACGGGTTCCAGATTGGGAGAAATCAAGTTAAGAAGTTGGCTATGTCGAAGGCGCAACTTCTGAGAGTCATTTTCTGACATGTATTTGATCTTAATGATCAAATTAAACTTTTGATGATTAGTTTTGAGAACTAATGGCTAGTATGATTGCGCAAAGGTATTGCTAATACTTGTGCATCATTTACTTGAAGAAATTTGAAGATTTGTGCAGGTAAAGAAGTTGATATCTGAAGCAGACTTTCTGAAGTTGACACTTCTTCACTCAGAGAAGTGTTACTTGAAGTTTTGGTAAAAAGGAACATTGTTTGTGTAAAGTTTGGTTTATAGCTGACATAGAAGTGTTCTTAAGTCAGTGTAGATCAAACCTTTGGAGATTAAAAGGTCTCCAACACTTGTCAAGCTAATGAGATTGTACAAACACATTTATCAATAGAAGTATACATTCATCATCTCTGTTTTGTCTGTGTTATCTTCTCCAAGTCTGTCAACTTCAAAGGAGCATATCTCAGGATCTACTAAGCCAAATCAAGTATTCTATAGCTCATTGGAACCAGCTCAAGGTCTACTACAAGCATACAAAATCTCAGAGGATTTCATTCAGCCATTTGGGAGAAATCTGATTCGAAGTACACACTGGTCTGTGTCTGCAGAGTTCCTAAAAAGTCGGGGGTGATTATAATTTTGCTAAACTTATTTCTCACTGCATGGTTTATCAATTGAAGTGATTCCACTTGTGATTGGTAGCTTACTAAGGTAAATTAATACTCCCAAAAGGAATTGTTCCAATTTTTAAGTGTGCTGGACACACTGAGTAAAAGTCTGAGCAGGTATCATTACAAGAATAGAAAGTTTTTTCTTGATTTTTGGAGTACCAAGTTATCTGTTTTGGTTTGATCATTACCCAAACCATTTCCAAAGTACATATATGGTTTCTTTGTGTCATTTGGAAGCTAAGCAAGTGTACTAAGCATATCTGAAGAGAAAAGAGGGCAGGTGTGAAGCAGGATTTGCAGCACCAACTGATTTCCTGAGTGCATCCATCCATCACTCTCAACAGTGGTATCAGAGCAAATAAGGTAATCATGGGTGATGGTTTCCCTTCCTTCGTTGACAAATTGGATAGAAACAATTATCAGGCTTGGTCATTGAGAATGAAGACCTATCTACAAGGAAGAAGTCTATTTGGATACATATCAGGAGATGAGGAGTTGCCCTCATTCAAGACTAGAGGACTACCTACAAAGGATGAACATGAAAGGCTCAACCAATGGTGTGCAAAGGATGCTTTGGCAAGGTCTTATCTCTTAAACTCTATATCTGACTTTCTTTTACCTCATGTAAGGAACTGTAAGACTTCCCAAGAGACTTGGGAAACCTTGTCAAATTATTTTTCTTCCAACACAAGGGCTAGGAAGAATCAATTATGGATTGATTTCACAACACTTAGGAAGCAGCCCAAGCAATCAGTCTCAGAGTATGTGACAAAGATCAAAGATGTGGCAGACCAATTAGCAAGCATTGGAGAGGAGATTGAAGAAGAGCAAATAGTCAGGCAAGTGACAAATGGACTCAAGGCAGATGATAAGTGGGAAAGTTTCACCACTGCAATGGACCTCTACATGGACATGCATACTCCTGATCTCACAACACTTATGGGCCAACTATTTACACATGAAGCAAAGTTCACCAAAGCTGGAGATCAATTAAAAGGTAATAACCCCTCTGCTCTCTATACTGATAAGAAAGTTAAAGATAAAGGCAAGAAGAAACAGGATGAAGAAGGCTCTACCTCTCAAGCTAATTATGCAGGGAGAGGTAGGTTATCTAGAGGAAGAGGCAGAGGAGGTAAGTCAGGTAGGGGGAGACCCTACAACTCATCACCTTGCAACATCTGTGGATTGTCCAATCATACCACAGATGAATGCTACAAGAACTACAAAAATCAGAGAGGAAGAGGCTACTCAAGAGGTGGATACTCTCAAGGAAGAGGCAGATTCAACCAACATCAAAGCTACAATGGGTACAACAACCAATACAACAACAACTACAACAACAACCACAATGGAAACTACCAAGGTGGATTCAGAAATAGAAGAGATTACAACAACTACACAGAGGAGCAGGATGACTCCTTATTGATCATGAACATGACCTCCAAGATAGGTACAAATGATGATCATTTATTTTACATTGACTCAGGATGTTCTAACCATGTAGCTGGCAATGTGGCACTACTTTCTGATTTGGAAGAGCCCAAGGGCAAACATCAGGTACAAACAGGTGATGACACTAAACACTCTGTTGTCAAAGTTGGAAATGTGAAGACATGTGATGGTAATCAAAACCTATTAAGCAGGGTACTCTATGTACCAACAATAACTAAGAATTTAATGAGTGTTGGTCAGATTGTGGAGAAAGGTCTGCAGGTCAGATTCACACAACATGGAGCATATGTGGAGGATCCAAAACAAGGTTTCAGAAGGATAGCCAAAGGGGAGAAATCAGGTAGATTATTTACATTTGAGCTAGAAGATACAAAAAACATTGCTTTGTATAATTACAAGGATCAGACACTTTCAGAGTTAGAAATATGGCATAAGAGATTAGGGCACATAGGTGAAAGGACTCTAAAGCAAATGTGCAGGGATCAATGTGTGCTTGGGATACCTAATGTATCCAAGCAACACATGATTTATAAATGTGGATCATGTCAATTTGGTAAGTCTCACAGATTACCCTACTCAAGGAAAGGTTTCATGCATGAAGACTACCTAGACTTGGTACACACAGATGTTTGGGGACCTAGCAAGGACCCTTCCATTTCTGGTTCAAGGTATTATGTGTCCTTCATTGATGACTATAGCAGGTGGACCATTTTATACTTTATGAAGCACAAAGATGAAGTATTTAATTGTTTCAAGAGGTATCTTGCACTTGTTGAGAATCAAACAGGTAGAAGCTTGAAGAGGCTAAGGTCAGATGGTGGAGGAGAATACTTCTCCAATGAGTTTGAAGATTTCTTGCAGGAAAGAGGCATCAAGAGGGAGATCACTACAAGATACTCACCTGAACAAAATGGGGTAGCAGAAAGAAGGAATAGACTTATAGTGGAAACAGCTAGGTCTATGCTCAATGAAAAAAAATTGCCAAATTACCTATGGGCAGAAAGTGTATCCACTGCCACTTATCTCATCAATAGGTTGCCATCCAAATCACTTGATGGCATGACACCATATGAAGCATGGCATGGTAAGAGACCCTCTCTGGATCATTGCAAAATCTTTGGTTGTGTAGCATATGTGCATATTCCCTCACAGGTAAGAGGAAAGCTAGACCCCAAGGCTGAGAAATGTATCTTCATTGGTTATGATTTGAACCAAAAAGGATACAGATTCTACAACCCCACAAACAAAGGGTTCAAGGTAAGCAGAGATGTCATATTTGATGAGAATGACTCATGGTATGAGAATGAATGCAGGAAGGTGAGTCTACCCTATGACATGGAGGAAGATTTTCCAAAGCTTACCAAGGAAGAGCCAACTCAGCAAGAAGATTCAAGCTCAGATGATGATACAATAAACCTTGAAGAATTCAAAGCTTGGAAATCCAAAGGAAAGATGAAGATGAAGCAATTAGAGGATAAGCCAGAAACTTCTACTCAAGCAATGAGGAGATCTCAGAGAGAGAAGAAGAAGCCTATTAGATTTGGGTATGACACATCACTTGTAACTAAACATTCTGTATATCTTGCAAAAGACTTGTTGAATGAAGAACCAGGTACCTATGAAGAAGCAATTACAAAACCAG
>CM035424.1:119377566-119507566 GCA_020310875.1 Ceratopteris richardii
AGGCAGAATACCAGCTGAACTTGGAAATCTTCAGAAACTAAGAGAGCTTTATCTCATGCTCAATAATCACTACAAGAAAAAGGGGGGCGTAGCGACACCCTCGAATCGGGAAAAAAAACGAGAACCGTCGTTTATGTGACGAAGTCGTCGCATAAGCGACGGTAGGAAATTTCGGATTTTTTTTTTTGCCCAAGCCGCGTCGCATAAGCGACACTACATAAAAAGCGTCGCTATTATCGTCACTGAATAGCGACGAATTTAATGACGTTGGCGAACTGCAGAGCATCGCATATGCGACGCTCTGGAATGTAAAAAAAAAAGTTTTGATTTCTCCCGGCACATTTGTGCCGGGACTTGGACGCGAGCAAGAACAGAGAGATCGAGAGAGAGAGAGAGAGAGAGAGAGAGAGAAAGAGCGCGCGCGAGAGGGAGAGAGAGAGAGCGAGACCATTGGCAGGTATGCGCACACACACACACTTACACACACATACATATGTACACACACATATACACGCATAGACACACACACACATACGCATAGACACACACCACACACATACACACAAATACACACACATATACACACATACACAATGCATAATGCATACACATACACACATGCACACATAATGCATACACATGCACACACATAATGATGCATTCACACACATACACATGCATACACACATAGACACACATATAGAATTACACATCCAAACATACACACTCATAGACACACATTCATACACACACACATCCAAACATACACACTCATAGACACCACACATACACATAGACGTGCACACACATACACACACATATACACACACAGACACATACACACATAATGATGCATCCACACACATACACATGCATACACACATAGACACACATATATACACACACATATATGCATACACACACACACATAGAGAGACATACACACACATACACATACATGCATACACATACACACATAAACACATACACACACATAGACACATACACACATAAACACATACACACTCATAGGTACACACACATACACATAGACACACACACATATAGTATATAGACACACATGCACACATAGACACATACACACATACACATGCATACACACACATACACATGCATACACACATACAGACACATATACACACACATACGCACATACACACACATATATGCATACACACACATAGAGAGACATACACACATAAACACATACATGCATACATTTGCATACATAATGCATATGCATATGCATACAATGTACATACATACTTACATGCATACATAATGCACATGCATAGATACATACACACACACAGATACATACACACATAGACACATACACACACATGAACACATAGATACTCATAGATGCACACACATACACATAGACACACACACATACACACATAATGATGCATACACACACATACACATATACAGACACATGTACACACACATTCACACACATTATATGCATACACACACATACACATACATGCATACATATTGCATATGCATATGCATACATACATACTTACATGCATATGCATACACACACACATATGCATACATACATACTTACATGCATATGCATACACACACACACATATGCATACATAATGCATATGCATATGCATATGCATACATACATACTTATATGCATACATAATGCACATGCTTACATACACTGTCATAATGTATACACACACATACACACATAGACACATACACACATAATGATGCATACACACACATACATATGCATACACACACATATGCATACATACATGCATACACATGCACACACATAGATACATACATTCACATAAATACATACACACTCATAGACACACACACATACACACATAGACACATACACGTAATGATGCATACACACATACACATGCATACATAGACACACATAATGATGCATACACACACATACATATGCATACACACACATATGCATACATACATGCATACACATACACACACATAGATACATACATACACATAAACACATACACACTCATAAACACACACACACATACACATAGACACACACACATATACACACACATACACACATAGACACATGCACACGTAATGATGCATACACACATACACATGCATACATAGACACACATAATGATGCATACACACACATACATATGCATACACACACATATGCATACATACATGCATACACATACACACATAGATACATACACACACATAGATACATACATATACATAAACACATACACACTCATAGACACACACACATACACATAGACAACACACACATATACCTACACACATACACACATAGACACATACACACATAATGATGCATACACACACATACACATGCATACACACACACATACACATGCATACACACACATATGCATACATACATGCATACACATACACACATGCATAGACACATACACACACATAGATACATACACACACATACACATGCATACACACATACAAACACATATACACACACACATACACACATAGACACATACACACGTAATGATGCATACACACATACACATGCATACATAGACACACATAATGATGCATACACACACATACATATGCATACACACACATACATATGCATACACACACATATGCATACATACATGCATACACATACACACATAGACACATACACACACATAGATACATACATACACATAAACACATACACACTCATAAACACACACACACATACACATAGACAACACACACATATACCTACACACATACACACATAGACACATACACACATAATGATGCATACACACACATACACATGCATACACACACATATGCATACATACATGCATACACATACACACATAGACACATACACACACATAGATACATACACACACATACACATGCATACACACATACAAACACATATACACACACACTAGACACAGACACACATAATGATGCATACACACATACACATGCATACATAGACACACATAATGATGCATACACACACATACATATGCATACACACACATATGCATACATACATGCATACACATACACACATAGACACATACACACACATAGATACATAGATATACATAAACACATACACACTCATATACACACACACATACACATAGACAACACACACATATACATACACACATACACACATACACACATAATGATGCATACACACACATACACATGCATACACACATATATGCATACATACATGCATACACATACATACATGCATACACATAATGATGCATACACACACATACACATGCATACACACATATATGCATACATACATGCATACACACATACACATGCATACATAGACACACATAATGATGCATACACACACATACATATGCACACACACACATATGCATACATACATGCATACACATACACACATACACACATACACACATACACACACATAGATACATACATATAAATAAACACATACACACTCATAGACACACACACATACACATAGACAACACACACATATACATACACACATACACACATAATGATGCATACACACACATACACATGCATACACACATATATGCATACATACATGCATACACATACACACATAGACACATACACACACATAGATACATACATACACATAAACACATACACACTCATAGACACACACACATACACATAGACACACATACACACACATATACACACACACAAACACACATAGACACTTACACACATAATGATGCATACACACACATACACATGCATACACACACATACACGTATATATATTGATTTCTAACCATTTTGTTTTATATGTTAGGTATTATGGATCCCAATAGAGAGAGAAAGGCGAAACTCACTCTCATAAAAAGTCTTATGAGAGCAAGAGTTCCGTCAGATACTCTAGGGGCCATAATGCGGGACTACGCAGAGATGTCTGATGAGGAGCTGTATTATACGATCCAGATGCTTACGCGATCAGACGAGGGCTCTTCTGCGGCTCCACACGCAGGAAGAGAGCTATCTGCTCATAGGTATGTTTTTTTTCATAAACTTTTTTAATGATATTATAACACATATTTTTATTTATTTCTATCTATCTATTTTCAGGACACCTATACCACCTCCAGCACGTGATAGCAGAGCAGAGACGTTGCCTATGAGGACATGCATAGGCACGTTAGGACTAGAGTGCGACATAGAGCCAGAGGGGAATATTGTATACATAGGAAATGGATTGGAGTTCAAGAGGAGAATGTGTGCACTATGCGACTCTTACCTGCGCTTTATCCACTTATCGTGGAAGTAAGTAAAAGTTTTACATATAAATTGAAATATATATCCTATGTTTTATTTATATTATGTTTTTTATTTTTGTAGTGAGCATGATGAGAGGGATAAAAAGTACGTGCTCAGTTCACTTGAGATGGAGTTTGCGACAGGGTGGTCTCTTAAATGGTGTTTAAAAGAGATGTGGACACTTATGGCTCATCGTCGCGACAATGCACGGTATGTATGTATATGAGAGAGAGAGGGAGAGAGAGAGAACACTAATCTCAATATTAGGGTTTTGAAATCCCTAATTTAAAAACTCTAATTCAACCTTTTAGCCATATGTTTGAAGTATATGTACACCTCCGACGTCCTACTAGAGAGATGTCTCTCCTCCCAACCTTATGCCTCTATATATAGCTACTCGAATCAACGAGGATCATAATATATGTAAAGATATATACACGTCATGTAGATAGGATACATAAATATAAAATGGAGTAGATATATTATGCATCACACATACATGCCTAAATGCACACATAAATATATATATACATACTAACATATTTACATGTACATATTTACACATACATGTACATGCCTACATGCACACATAAACATATATATACATGCATACATATTTACATGTACCTATTTACACATAGACACATATACATATATACATGTACACAATTATAAACACTTGCATATATTATGTACATGAATACATGAATATTTTACATAAATGCATATGCATATATACACATATGCATATTTAACACATGTATACATATATCACACACATGCAAACACATACATATACATGAAATACATATATATGCATACTAACATATGTATACATATAATACACATGAATACACACACATATGCATACATACATGATAAAAATTTACTCCTCGAAGATAAAGCTATATATAAAATAATTAGGCATACCCCCAAGCTTCATGTTCTAACTTAGAAGAACATGATTTCATCTCTCTAGTAGGATTCATCGTTATTCAAGTTAATTAAAAAAACCTATTATCTGATATCCATTCAGAAGCTTCAAGTTACTATCTAATCTGCTCATATGTTTTCATTATTGCCATCATTTTGGTAAGACATCAATATAGTCTCATCTTCATTATCCTTATTGATTTCATTTATTTCTTCTATTGTTAAATCTATGTTCTCATGAATCACATCATCTATTGGTGGATTAATATCTATTTCTGGTAATTCCTCTTCCTCATCAGTAGAATCAGCATGTAGAGAATTATTCTCTTCATCAAAAAGATTAGTATCATTATCACGTATAATGAGTCTAATTTCTATTCTAGATGTTGATGTATCAGTATCTGATGCTGAATCATCAAGAGGACTTTCTTCAATCTCTCTAACAATAAACTGTTCAAACAATGACCTACCTCTAGGTTGCACATGAATGACTTGCCACCAAGGATGAGCATCTGGGTTTTTATAAAAGAATGCTTGTTCAATATGCCTAGGAAGAATATATGGTTCTTTAGTAGATCGCATTACCTTGGAAGAATCAATTGCCCAAAACCCAGATAATTCCTTTCTTATTGTAGAATTACTACCTTTATACTCCGCTCGATACCAGTCAACCTTCAAAATGACCTATCAAAATATATAACAACAAAAACATCCCATTATTAGGTGCTTAAAAAAATAACTAACTCTAAAAAAAATATATAAACTTTTTTCTACCTCTTTGAATGTACAAAATGAAATTTCGTAGATACCAACAATAGTTCCTATGTAACCAAGTTCGCTATCTATAAGGTTCGTTTCTTTTGAGCTAGCACGTGATAGTTGCTTGAAACAAGCAACAATACTAGAATCCTCTATTTTACGTAAAGAATCAATGGCTTTGATTCTAATATGCTGTCCAAAAGCCCACATATTAGTGAACATTCGAGCCTGCAAAATAAATTCAATTAGTAAATAGAAACTAACATACATATATGAAAAAAATAAAATATATATTTTAATAAAATTACCTTTTGTTCACAACCTATCATTAACTCTCTTTGCTCATCTGAGATTTCTTCATTATTTGCGTTGGCGCGTTGCTAACGACTATATAGCCAATCCGTGAAAGAAGGTATATCTGTAATCTCATTATTATCGAGATTACGTCTAGATCTTTTGTTTTTTTGCCTTTTACTTCGGAGACTTTGAAGTTCCTCGTATTCGCTAAGGAATGCTTGCATGCATTCGCTATTATATGCTACAAAAGTAGAAACATCATTTTCTTGAAATGTAAATAAGAATGGAACCCCCTTACCTGATAATACCTCATCTATTATTTTTGAAGAAGACTCGTTGGTCCATGCACGTGGAGCTTCTTCATGAACTCTTTCAAGGTACTCACTAACGTAGTACATGCACTCTTCAAGCATCCAACCCTTTGCCATGGATCCTTCTGGTTTTGCTCTTTGTCGCACGTAACCTTTTAGTATTCCCATAAATCGCTCGACCCAAAACATCCATCGAGTGTTGACAACACCAGCAATCTCTATCTCATCTACAAGATGGACTAGTAAATGAACCTGAATATCAAAAAATGAAGTAGGAAGTTCTTTTTCCATCAAACATAGTAGCTCTTTGCATTCACATTTTTTTTGTGGGATCGAATTTTTATCGATCTCTTTGGATGTAATCCACCTATACAAATCATAAAAACAATTGTAAAGAAGTTAATTAAAAAATAAAAGATATCCAATATTCATACATATTAAATATAAAAGTATCATAATTACCTTATAAGTGATCCAAGACGATAGATCACATCTCGTACTCCTTTCGTTGTACATCCATCGATAACCAAAGGTAAAATATGTTTCAAAAAGTTATGCTTGTCATGGGTCTTTAACCCAGATAAGCTCTTATCATCCATAGTAAACATGTTTTGAAACGATGCTCCATATCCTGTAGGAGTCTTGATCAATTGAATTCTATTGTTGATAGTATGTATCTCTTTTGTTGTAAGTACCCAAGGAGCAGATGCATAAGTCGTTTCTTGTCAATGTCTATCAAAAACTGGCCATAACTTTGGTTTGGACTTTTGATCTTTCAAATCATTCCTTGATGCTGTGGTATCTTTTAGTCCAAGAAGAGGAGCAAGATCGTCAATGAGAGGAGCAAGATATACATTCATATCTTTAACTTGTCTTTTGCCTGGGATTAAAAGTGAAAGCATTAAATGTTCCTTTTTAATGCTCAGATATGGCAGAAGACTGTAGTTTATGACTACCACTGGCAATGTTGACCATTTATTGGATTTCATGGAGAATGGATTAACCCCATCTAATGCAACTCCTAACTTTAGATTCTGTGGATTTTGTGCAAATTCAGGCCATGTAGAATCAATATGCTGAAAAGCAACACTATCATGAGGAATTCTTATTATTCCATCAGTACTTTTGTGATCATGTCCCCAAGTCAAAAGCTTTGATAATTCGGGGCTTTGAAACATATGTCTAATCTGTGGAGCCAATGGAAAATGTCTCAATACCTTTTTCGGGATTTTACCTTCTTCACCCTTATATCGAGGAGATTGACATTTGGGACATGTCAAAGAGTCTGCATATTCATCTCTATATAAAATACAATCGTTAGGACATGCATGTATACATTGATAATCTATACCAAGATTGTTGATTATCTTCTTCATTTCATCATGTGAGGTAGGAAGAATATTCTGACTTGGTAAAAACTTTTCAGATAATAACCTGTAAGTTTATCAAAAAAAGATATATTAAAAAAGGTAAATATATATATATACATATATACATGCAGGTTTTTATTCTTACTTTAGATAAGGTAAGAACAAGAACTTGAATTGAATAGATACTTTTTGTCCGCGCATCTTTTAAAACTATTAATGCATCTTTCAAAATATTTACGCAAAATTTGGATGGCAGGATACGATTGTTTGTTTTGGATGATATGAAGTATGTACCTTCATTGAATGATTTATCGATTCACACTTTCAAACTGAACATATGTGTGAATCGACAAATCATTCATATCCTCCAAAACAAACAATCGTATCCTGCCATCCAAACAATCATATCCTGCCATCCAAATAATTGTATCCTGTCAATTCACACATATGTTCATATAATGGTGACCTGGCTGAATCGCATGCACATAGGTTACTCAAGATAGAGCAGGATTTCTCGGGTATGCAGTAAACCTCTTACATGTCAATTATGAGCATCTGAACTTTAGGATACAAAGTGGACTACTCCATTATAATCAGATTGCTGTCTCTTGAGTAACCTCTGTGCATGCGACTCATCCAGGTCACCATTGCAAATATTTGGAAAGATGCATTAATAGTTTTAAAAGATGCGCGGACAAAAAGTTTCCATTCAATTCAAGTTCTTGTTTTTACCTTATCTAAAGTAAGAATAAAAACCTGCATATATATATATATATATATATATATATATATATATATATATATATATATATATATATATATATATATATAAATAGATAGATAATTGAAATTTATACCTTAATAGTGTCGAAACAGATACATTACTCCATCCAAAACGATTTTGAAGGTTGAGAATAAGTAAGGTCGCATTTAGTCGTGTCAAACGACTTCCTTCATATACATGCTTTAGACATTCCTCTCGAAGATATTTCTCATTTTTAGAAATATCCATGCTCTCACTGTCATTTTGATACCAATCCTCAATAAAATCTGCCATGCCATCATCTTCATCATTGTCACACAAATCTTGTACTTTATCATCTTTTGAATATAGATCTTTCAGCTTTGCATATTGCACAGGATTAGTTTTGTGTAGCCTCCTCATGGAAGCTTCTGATAAATGAGGTCTTAATGGTAATTGTGAATGTTGTGGACGAATATCATCAACATCATATGTTGGAATCTACACATATAAATGAAACTCATTAGTATTCCATAAATGAATAAAAATTAAACTTCAAATATAAAATTAAGTATATAACTTATTAAATATGGATAGAAAATTTTTATTCTCTCTAGCGAAAAGGTGCTCTTGGAGGTCTACCCCATCCATAATTCACTAATAGTTCATCACCAGCATGTAATGTAGTAATAACATTGACAACTATGTATCTTGATACATCTCTACTCATGTATC
Source organism: Ceratopteris richardii (assembly GCA_020310875.1). Taxonomy (NCBI): domain Eukaryota; kingdom Viridiplantae; phylum Streptophyta; class Polypodiopsida; order Polypodiales; family Pteridaceae; genus Ceratopteris; species Ceratopteris richardii. The sequence goes on from CM035424.1 coordinate 119,387,070, forward strand.
GTGATTCATGACTATTTTCACGCTCCTCAAATGTGCAATTAGTCCTTGAACTATTATGTAACCCTCAACTACTATTTATTAAACCTGCTATATTTCCATGTGTGTAAGGTCTTCCATCAATATATAATCTTTCATTTTCTGCATGTAAAATCCTTCTACTAGTAAGGGATGTTGCGTTCAAGCATATTCCATAAGTACTCATGCTTTGAACATAATGTGAAAGTCGATGCCAATCTCCCCATCCATATATAGGACCACAAAATGACATAAGAGTGACTTCAGAGTTCGGAGGCACATACAAATCCTCTACAATAAAGAGACCACAACCAGCATTAGTAATAGTGTATGGAGCAATCATATAGCGATTACCCCAAAAGTCGAAAACCTCTCCATCTAAAGGAAGTGGTCCTCTATTCCATCCTCCATATCTTCTTCTATTATATGTTTGTACTAAAGAACGATCACGAGCTGGCAATGGATAATCTCCAGCCGTTTCATTCTCTAAACCAAGAGGTAGAGGATTTCTAGAAACCTCTACTTGTAATTGATGAACAGCAAGTACATGACGTGTACAAGGTATATTAACATTATGAGAAAAATCATCATCATCATCATCATCATCATCGAGCAAGTATTCCTGTATATCAATAATAATTTGATTTTATACATGGTTTTTAAATAAAATAATGACATTAATATATATAGAAAATACATACCCAAGCATTATCACGTTGACTAGGTGATGGTGCACGCTCAAAAGTACCATACTCTGCCTCATGTTGAATACATTCCAATCGTGGTCTTCGATATGTGCCATAACAAGAGTTACACCAACATATAATATGCTCTTGATAGTAAAATTCATCATAATTCCTATCGGAGGACACATGTGAAGTCGTTGCATGGGTAGGAGGTGGTGGAGTACCCTCTGATTGAACAGAATCTGCGCATCATAAGAAACATAAAAAAAAATATAAGTTATGTATCCATCAAATATAGTTAAAATTAAATATTTCATATACTTACAGTATAAAGTCGTTGCACGATGAGGAGACGGTGGTGGAGTTCCATTTGATTGATCAGAATCTACAAATAATGGTATTTGACATTAATAATTTGATTATCTACATAAATAAAAAATTCACATATACATATTTACACATACACACATATTCACATATACACATTTACACATACACGCATATTCACATATACACAACTACATATTATTGTGGGATAAATGCATGTATTTTGTATGAATGAGTGTATATGCATGCATGTGTGTGTACGTATATATGTGGATATGTATATGTGTGTTTATGTTATATGTATGTATATGTGTATATATATACATATATGCATGCGTATATGTTTGCATGTATATGTGTATGTGGGTATGTGTATGTGTGTGTATATATGTGTATGTATTCTGACTTTTTTTTCTGTTTGAGATTAAATTAACAGGAGATATTGTATGGTCGAAAAAAATAAGAGGCGAGCTAACATACCACCTGAGTCGTGGCAGTTTTTTCGTAGACAGCTACGTCTTCAGGAGTCATTTCCTCAGCAGAAGGTACACAAATTAATAGTTTATATTTATAATTTTTATATATTTTAGTAATTTTTTACATTTAATTTATGTATTTTTTTTCTTGAATAAACAGGCTGCTGCAAAGAAGAGAGTGGAGTCGGGCCACACATCGCACTTAGGCCAAATGGTCCATAATGGTTTTGTAGCTACGTTTGTAAGTATATGTGTTATTGTGAGTATATTTTTTCTTTTAGTTAAAATGCAAGCAACTAATGTTTTTTATTTGTTTCAGTGCAGCGAAAGGATTATGGCCGATATCCCATGAAACACGAGATCGAGTATGCTACACATTTTGGATATCGGCGTTTGGGCGAGTATATACAAGATCATACTAATGCCTTTGTGAGTATTTTTTAATTTTATATAATTATTTTGTTGTTATGAATGTTTTAATTATTTTATTGATTTATGTTTGTTATATGTAATACAGGAGTATTATGGGGAGACAAATATGGATGAGGTGGAGAGACAAACACAGGAGGGACGATCTCGATCGTCACAGGGTGATCATGACGATGAGGATGAGGAAGATCAGGATGATCATGATATTGCTGATGATGATGATGATCATGATGATGATGATTAGGATTTTAGTTGATTATGACATTGGATTATATGTATTATTACATTGATATATATATATATATATATATATATATATATATATATATATATATATATATATATATATATATATATATATATATATATATATATATATATATATATATATATATATATATATATATATATATATATATATATATATATATATTATCTATATATTTTTCATTTCAGTTATGTTTTGAATTGTGTGTATGGTATTAAGTAATGAAGAGTTTTGTTCTATTGATTGTTATTATTGTTTATATTAAGCATGTGTTTTAATACTTTAATTATATAATTCATTCATATGTGTGTACTTAAGTGTATATGTATGTGTGTGTATATGTATGTATGTGCATGTGTATGTGTGTGTATATGTATGTATGTGCATGTGCATGTATAAGTGTATATGTGTGTATGAGTATGTGCATGTGCATGTGTATGTGTGTGTATATGTATATGCAATAATATGTATAACTCTATGTGTATGTGTGTGTATGTGCATGTATATGTGTATATGTAGGTATGTGCATGTGTGTGTGCATGTGTATATGTGTTTTAATACTTTAATTATATAATTCATTCATATGTGTGTACCTAAGTGTATATGTATGTGTATGTGTATATGTGTTTTAATACTTTAATTATATAATTCATTCATATGTGTGTACCTAAGTGTATATGTATGTGTGTGTATATGTATGTATGTGCATGTGTATGTGTGTGTATATGTATGTATATGCATGTGCATGTATAAGTGTATATGTATGTATCAATATGTGCATGTTCTTGTGTATGTGTGTGTATATGTATAACTCTATGTGTATGTGTGTGTATGTGCATGTATATGTGTATATGTAGGTATATGCATGTGTGTGTGCATCTTCATCATGTATAAGTGTATGAGTGCATATCAATAAGTGTGAGTATGGTATGTAATGAAAATAACACAATTCAAATGATCTACAAATAATAGAAATTGTACTTACAATTGTTAGCCATAGTTTTTGCTTGGTTAGCTTCTTGAATAACCTGCAATAAAGAGAGAAAGAAAAGAGAGAGAGAGAGAGAGATCTAAAGAGAGAGAGAGATCTAGAGAGAGAGAGAGAATTCAAAGAGAGAAAGATGTAGAAAGAGAGAAACAAAGACAGAGGGAGACAATAACAGAGAGCTTAGGCAAAACAACAATTCTGCATATACTTGACTCGTAAGCGCAGCGCAATTGCGAACGTTGGAGAGCTCCTCGATCGGATGCATGAAAATGCCGATTGCAGAGCCTCCAACGTTTTAATTTTTGTCCGTCAACAGATCGTCGTGTAAGCGATGCTATCCGTCGTCGTATAAGCGACATTTTTTAGCGTCGCTTATGCGACGGCTAGCAGCGTCGTTTATGCGACATAAAAAAGCGTCGCTTAAGCGACGCGTTTAAATAGCGTCGTTTAAGCGATGTTGTATGGGAGCGTCGCAATCCAAGTCGCAAATACCGTCGTTTTTTGCGTCGTGTAATCGACGGTCCGCGCCCGACGCTAATTACGACGCAAGTTGCAATTTTATAGCGACGAAATTTTGTCGCCTTAACCGTCGCTATACGCCCGTATTCCTTGTAGTGAATCTAAGCGGTATTATCCCTTCCGAACCTGGCCAATTACCAAATTTGGAGTACCTTTCTCTGTTCAGAAACAATTTTGAGGGTAGCATTCCTTCTCAGCTAGGGAATCTTACCAATCTCAAGTACTTATGGTTGCTTGATAGTTATCTGAACGGTACCATTCCATCAGAGCTCGGTAAACTTCAGAACATGTTAGAGATCGATCTTTCAATAAACTCAGGAGTCTCAGGCAGCATTCCTTCAGAGCTTGGGCAGCTGAAAAAGCTTCGGGTGCTGAAACTATTTCAGATGAGCCTTACGGGTAGCATCCCGAGAGAAATGGGGAATTTAAGTAGTCTACAGGAATTATATGCTTTTAGTAATAATCTTTCAGGTTCCATTCCTCGAGAAATGGGTGCAGTACAAAACTTGATTCACCTCCAACTGTACTTCAATCGACTGTCAGGACAGTTACCTGTTGAGCTCGTCAAACTGCAAAGTCTACAGACGCTCATCCTTTTTACCAATCGGCTCAGTGTTCCTATTCCTTCTGAGCTTGGGATGATGAAAAGCCTAACTTCGCTCTACCTTGGGGATAACGAGTTTTCAGGTGGCCTTCCCGACAACTTTGGAAACGTGACAAACCTTATGTATTTAGAAGTACGCACGAACCATCTCGGAGGGCCTGTGCCTACAAGTTTAGGAAAGCTTAACAGATTGATCTACTTTGATATTTCAGACAACAAATTTTCAGGTACTTTGCCTATAGACCTTGCTAATTGCAGTACACTGCAGTGGTTCAAAGCCTCAAGTAACACCCTGATTGGTAAAGTCCCCGAGTATCTTAACTCGTTTTCTGCTCTTCATACTCTTGCACTTGCAAACAACTCTTTCAGTGGACAGCTGCCAGGTAGCTTCGTTAACGAGAGCAGTTTGGTTGTTTTGGATCTTCAGCGAAATCAGTTTACTGGAAAATTGCCTGATGCCTGGTCTCATTTTGAAAATTTGAGAATTCTGAGTGTTGGTCATAACAGACTAGTGGGAACAATACCGGATTGGCTATGGAGTCTTAAGAAGTTGCAGCTGGTATATTTGCGAGACAACAGATTCTCTGGTGGCATATCTTATCAGATAAGGTTCGCTGATGGCTTGAAGAGGAGTGTTACGGAGCTGGATGGTAACAAGGCTTTATACAAAGATGGCATAACGGTGGAAATGAAGGGCTCTATTGCAAACTACAAGTATTTGTTGGCAGTTGATGTAATTTTTTATTTATCAAGAAATATGCTATCTGGAACTATACCAGATGATATTGGGGCTTTGACTGGTCTAAGTATCATTGATCTTTCACAGAATACACTCACAGGCCCCATTCCAACCAGCTTGGCCAATGTTAGTACATTAGAGTCACTGGACCTTTCAGATAATCTCCTCACTGGTTCAATACCTCATGAACTGGAACAACTGACTTTTTTATCCTTCCTGAATTTATCAGATAATCAGCTTTCAGGTCCGATTCCTAAAGGTGATTTTCTCGTGTTTGCTACAGCATTTTTTTTGCCAGTAATCTGTCAGAATTTAGAATTGCATGTGTTGACCTCGTTTGCCTCTACTATGCCTGTCAAGAGAAGACTCAAAACACTGCCTCGTCATTTTAAAATATATCCTTATTGATGCTTACAGAAAACCAATTCAGTACTTTCTCAAATAGGTCATACTTGGGGAACAAAGGTCTCTGTGGTGATCCACTATCTGTCAAGTGCGAACCGAACATTGGACAATCAATAAAGCCCCATCAAGAAAGGGAACTTAAGATAAAAATTGCAACTGGCTGCATTTTGGGGATCCTGGCTGCTGTGGCCATAGGTGTTCTCGTATATTACACGGTCCTTAGCAGAGCGAAGTCAAACAATACCGAGCCCGTCAAAATCTTTGACAAGAGAGTCAAAATATCTTATGAAAGGCTTTTGGATGCAACAAGCAATTTCAGTCATGCCAACATCCTTGGAAAAGGCGGTTCATGCACTGTTTACAAAGGGATTTTAGACGGAAACATGTTAGTGGCTGTTAAGAAGATGAATGATGGTCATTCAGAAAAACAAGACGTTTTTTTCCATGCAGAACTCACTGTTTTAGGCCAAATACGGCATCGGAATCTTGTGAGAATGTTGGGCATGTTTGTGTCGGATCAATTAAAATGCTTGGTACTAGAGTATATATCCAATGGAGACTTAGATATGCATTTATACAAGGATAATCTTGGCTTAAGTTGGGAACAGCGTTTTCATATTGCAATAGGAGTAGCATATGGGTTGTCATATCTACATAATGAAGCTGGAAGTGGTCAGATACTTCACTGTGATCTGAAGCCAAGAAATATACTTCTCGATGCAGATTTAGAGGCCCATATAAGCGACTTTGGTATATCTAGAATTGTCAATGCGAACAGGGATAGTGTCAGTGCTGCCGAGACCTTGCAAGGCTCATTTGGATATTTGGCACCAGGTAATCATGCAGTGTATGTGCTTGCAATCTAATTATATGATATTCTTGTTCATTTGTGGAGCATCATTTAATGTGATTTCAGTGTTTCTACAAAGTGAATTCTTGTAATCATCATTTATCATTAGAACTTCGTAACTTATAACAAACTAGATCTTACCACATGCTTAGGTTGCAGAATGATATTCTGGTCCGTAGACACTTGCGTTGTCTTGGCTGATTCTTATCAGCCGAACAACCTTTTCTGAGCAATTGTTATCGCCATTGGATGTTTTCTACTGTTTTGTTCATGTAGGTCACTACTGACTTGTGGCATGTGCATAAATGTATCTGTCCGTGCATTTTGATCCATGTGCATTCGTAAAGTATTACATCCACGTGATCTGGTGTCAGGTTTTTCCTCTATAGAGTATGCTTATGGTGGAAGGCTCACAGCGAAAGGTGACGTCTATAGCTATGGCATAGTGCTTTTGGAGATGCTCACAAGGAAGCGGCCTACCGATGATGCATTTGAGGATATAAGCATGCCCATGTGGGTGGAATGTATATTTCGAATAAAGTGGATGGACATGATTGATCAGGCTCTGCGTGAGCAGTTGTCAAATCCAAGAGTAAGGGATGAGATATACAACGTACTTATCCTTGCAATGTATTGTGTGAGGAGGGCTCCTGAGGATCGCCCATTGATGAAAGATATATTGAAAGTATTGCTGTGTGCTAAAGAAGGAAAGTATTCCAAGAAATCCATGGAGGAGCATGTGCTGTCAGCCACATCAGACAGGAACAGTGCTTTACCGTTTCAAGGTACAAGCTCAGGTGTTTCTTGTTCTCTCAGTTCCATCAAGCAAAGTACAGAACCGTTGCTTTATGTGAAAGAAGGAAGCTATTCCAGGAAATCCTTATCAGAAAGTAGACTAAGCAAAAGAGAAATGACTGAATTGTAGCAAGTTATAATCTTCGGATTATTTGTGCACCTAGACCGACACATGATTGAGTGACAGCGAAGTGTCGTGTGTTAGGGAACTCTGTAGGTGCAGGCAATGAAAATTATAAAGGCACATATTGTCACTGCTCTATTCTCGTGATCAAAGATGATGTCGAAGGTATCACATCGAACTGTGCTATGGAATATTATAGTGAAGCCGGAAAAAAATGGCAACTTTGAAATTGGGTAGAGTAGTGCAATGAAAATTCATTCTTTGTATTTAATTCCATGTTATTATTTATCTATTGAGACTGAATCATACAAGTAACTTATGTATTGTTTGCTCAATGAAACATTTAGAGTACACAATATTATTTCTTTTCAAAACTTTTTGAAAGATAATTCTTCACTTGGCCGATGCTTCTTCCTCTTTATTTTTTACGTGCAACAATAATCTTTCTCCCCCTTCAATCTCACTCCGAGGTTGGATAGGTGCTATGTGAGTAGAAACCTTAATTATTTTTCTTGCCTTTAAGACTTTGGTCTTTACTAGTATCCACTCTTTTAACCACCTCCCATCTCTTTCTATGTCACTCTTTGTCACTCTTTCAACTACCTCCTTTAGGAGGGGATGGGTCTACCTTAATCATGAAGCATTTGAGTTTTAGGGCTATCATGCCTAGAATTGACTTTAATGCTCCCTAAGATTAAGTGGGCTTAAGATTGCCAACTTCATCAAAAACTATCTTACAACAATGAACCATTCCTTGAGAAGCTACGGCCTTCAAAAAACCAATTCCAAATATGATTCTTGTTAGAAAGAGGTTGACTCTAACATTTGGCTCCGCCTATACCTTAATGGATCACTTATTTCTTGTACATTCACTTGGTAATACACTTTCTGTTGTGTTGTTCTTCAAGTTGTTTCTTCTTCTTCTTCTTCTTCCTTGTATTGTTTGCATACTTTTCCAATCCTTGAACTCCAACCTTTGGTATTAGAGCAAGTCATCGCTTTCTTTAAGGCATCATTGACACCCTTTCAATTGCAATCTTAGGATCAAAGGAAAGTTGGTGAGTATACTTTGGGTCATTAGTAGCTCAAAACGTCTTTGCTATATAGTGTTGAAATTTTGATGTGGGCTCATTTATGTCATGAGGAAGGAGATAAGGAAGAGAGCTCACTCTCGCACTCAAAGAGGATCACACACACATATTGAGGCAAGAAAGAAAATGATCTTCTTCTTCTTCTTCTATTACATAAAAGGATTGTACGACAATGACGGGAAACAACAATACAACTAGTGCAATATATAAAGAATAGTACATAAGGAAAATCCTAATGTCCACAAATGAGTGAGCTGGCAAGAAAAAAATATGCCATCACTCTCGGTAGATAAATCTTAGTAAATCTCAATGAAGTATCCCTGACATATATCGGTGTGACCATTATACATGTCAGAGAAATGAAAAAGTGATATCTATCATCTGGGATCATCACATGTTGAGTTTATATCTCAACACTCCCCGTCAAGCTCAACATCATGTTCTCTAATCCAAGCATCTTCCAAAACTTCTTCAGCTTCTCTGCTCCAAGTGCTTTAGTGAAAATATTAGCAACTTTTTCTCTCTAATGAAGTGATATGTACCTCGATATGCTTTGTTCTAGCATGAAAAACAAGATTTTGTGCTAATTAATGCTGCTTAAATTACCACAATAGATGATGATCGGCTTTTGCATTTCCACACCTAAACCTACAAGTAGCATCTCTAACCATGATGCTTCACATGCTTCCATTGAAGCACCTCTATACTCAGCATTTATACTCGAGAAAGCAACAATGGGTTGCTTCTTTCTGCTCCATGTAATAGTTGCGCTCCCAAGTGAGAATAGAAAGCCACTAGTAGATCTTCTATCTAGAATACGATCATCCCATTCTGCATCGATGTATCCATGAACCTGCAATCCAAGTTCCTCATCCAGGCTCTTTTTTGGACCGCTTGAATCTCCATCAATGTCTTCAAAACCTATAGATGTTTTACTACTGACAGAAGGCTTTTCTTTACCTTTCTTTAATGTAATAGATGAATTTTTTGGATTGAAATTTCCATGCAATGTACCACTCCATTTATTTGAATTGGAAATATTCCTTGGGAATGCATCAGGCCCACTCAAAACTTGAGATTTTGCACTTGATTTTTTAGCATTTCCTTTGTCATTTGAGTCAAGATTAAGTCCTTTGGCATCTGCATAGAATCTTGACATTTCATCAAAAACCACATCTCTGCTTACCTTCACATGTCATGTGCGTGGGTTATAGTGTTTATATCATTTTTGCTCAAGGGAGCACCCAATGAAAATACATTTTTCTTCCTTTGGATCAAGCTTCATCTCAACTCATCTAGAACATATACATATGCAATATAGTCAAATACTTTCATATGTGATAAGTTTGGCTTTTTACCAATAAACTTCTCTTCATAATGTATACAGCAATATGCACAATTTCTACCCAATAATGATGAGGCATATTCTTCTCCGCCATCAAGCTTCTTGCTATCTCTACCACTACAACACACAGGTCAGATATCAGCGCTTACATCAACGCTTCCTAGTTTTGTGAATTAAAAAAAAAATTGAAAGTGTTGGTGAAGCGCCGCCAAAAGCGTTGTAACAGTAGCGTAGAAAGTTCTTATGCTTTTGGTTACATAATTTGTGTAGGAAATTTTGACAATTACGAATTTCTTAATGTTTTAAATTTGACAATTATGAATTTCTTAACACTAAAAATTCTAGCAGATGCAGACAACAAACATCGTTGAAATTTGTTGCATTTATAAGAAACTTTGCAACACAAAAAGTTGCAGTGCTTAGGGTACAAGTACAAGCACTGGAATTTCATGCCCTAATTACCAGCGCATGCTAGACTTTCCAATGCCAAATTTTTGCTAAAATTTCTAGCGCTGTATTTTTAGGAAAAAACGAGAGAGTTTGCAATGTTGTGTAGCGCTCAAACTTTTAGTGGGAATGTTTCCACCATTTGATTTTCACGCAGAAAGTTGCAATCTTGTGTAAATACCAGTTTTCTAGAGAGTTATCAGTGCTATATAATGCTGCAAATTTCAATGCAAATTTTTCAGCGCTTTCCTCTGAGCGTTGAAGTTTTCAGCACTATGTAAATTGCAGTTTAACAGAGAGTTTCTAGCTCTACATAGCACTGGAAGTCCTCCCATTGCACCCAAATTGCAGTTTTATAGAGACGGTCTAGTTCTGTATAGCGTTGGAACTTCGTGCGGTCTTCTTCCAATGCTACAGCGCCACTGAAAATTCTAGCCTTACGTAGATACCATATTTTCAGTGATAAGTTTCCGCTGAAACTTCCAGTGCTATGTGTTTTTTGTTTTTTATGTCCAAACCATAAAAACACACACACACACACATACATATATATATATATATATATATATATATATATATATATATATATATATATATATATATATATATATATATATATATATATATATATATATATATATATATATATATATATATATATATATATATATATATATATATGTGTGTGTGTGTGTGTGTGTGTGTGTGTGTGTGTGTATGTATATGTATGTATGTCTCTCTCTCTCTCTCTCTCTCTCTCTCTCTCTCTCTCTCTCTCTCTCTCTCTCTCTCTCTATCTATATATATATATATATATATATATATATATATATATATATATAGAGAGAGAGAGAGAGAGAGACATACATACATATACATACACACACACACACACACACACACACACATATATATATATATATATATATATATATATATATATATATATATATATATATATATATATATATGTGTGTGTGTGTGTGTGTGTGTTTGTGTGTGTGTGTGTGTGTGTGTGTATGTATGTATGTATGTATGTATTATGTATGTATGTATGTATATATATATATATATATATATATATATATATATATATATATATATATATATATATATATATATATATATATATATATATATATATACTTCAATAAAATAAACAAATAGACAACACAAGCAAAACGTTGTATGTATTAACAAGGCAAAGGTGACCCATAGTACAAGTTGGTTGTCCAAAGTACAAGACAAAGGAGATCCATAGTACAAGCTAGCTATCCATACACATGTTCACCTACGTCTACAAGAACCACTTGGATGCTCAACATCTTCCGGCCAAAGATAAGCATCCGCCTCACTTTCTAGAGCTTCAAACTTGCTCTCGTCCTCCTTTGAGGGAATGTAGGTCATGACTTCATCTTCGATCTCCATCCCCACAATGGATTCCCTTGCATGTGATGAGGGGCCACGTCTCTGCATTATGCATATGTGCATTACATCCATTAGCTATGAATTATTGTAGTCTATATAGTGATTACATGCTTTGTTACTATGTAAACATCTTCCTTGGTGGGCGCAAAAACAATACTCTCTTTCTGCATTTCCCTCAGCAATTCTGCCATGCCCTTGTCATTCCCCTCTTTGTACTCCTTCTTTGTGGGTTTTCTCCCCACTATCTCTTTCTGATCACACCCACAAAACCACTAAGGAACGTTACAAAAAGACAAAAATGGGACACAACACAAAGTCTGAATTCAACTTACAAACTTGGCCTTGAAATGGGCCTTTCCTCCACTAGCCAATCGTGAAATCCCAGTTGTATTTTTTTGTATGTGACTGGCCTCCCTTTGTTGCTCCCATCAGTTGGGAAATGTCCGGCGCTCTTCATTCACTCTTCTCCAACCATCTAGAGATAGGCTTGTAGGCTTCAAACCACCTTCATCCATTGTGAATCTTGCCATACCACACCTGGTCTTGAGCACATGATTCATCATAGAAAGCATTGCTTTCTCCTTGCAATGATAGCTCTCGAGATTTGGGAATTCCCTGTGAAGTTGGCTAATCACTGCATTCTTACTCTCTAGGATGACGCCTCCAATCAGTAAGAATGTCGTCAGGGAAGTAAATCCACATTAACTCATGCATGCGAGCAATGACTTGCTTTCCTCTAGCATTTGACATAGGGGCATCATCCTCATCTATGTCATAATACAAAGTTTTGCACATGTTAACAAAAGGGTCCAGTTTCGTATAAGTGAGTTGGAACTCAACATGCAGAGATAACACAAGTCGCTTTATTTACTCGTGGTATGGGGTTTCTGGAGACATTTCGATTGGCATGGTGATTGGCATTGCAATCGGCATTTCTTGTGGCACTTCGTCCAGCATTGTGTGACCATTGGTGTTGTCAGCTCTGTGGTTTGTGGCATATCATATGTCCACTTGTTGATATGCTCATTAAGTTAGAGCTATGAATGAGGTCGAAATTCAAAATTATCATTAGTCTCTTCCTCCTACACAGTCTCCAAAGGCGTGGATGCTTTTTCTTTGCCGCCACCTAAACCAAAACAGTCAAAACACCCACCCAAGGTTGCCTTAGAGCTTTTTTCCTTCCCTTTCCTCTCAAATACACACCTTGTAGCCTCCTCCTCAAAATCATCTTCACTCATAAGAGAGTACTTTCTACTTCGTGAACTTCGAGAGGAGCTCCCGAAACGCATTTAGGAGTGGGATCTTGAATGCAAGTGAGAGGGCGTAGTATTTTCAAGCTACAAAACAGAAAATGTAATCAATATCATGGATCATATAGTACATGCTATGGTACATGCATGTGAAAAACATGATGGACGTACCGCCAAAGCAACCCGTGGCCACGCTATGATAGATCCCACAACATCTGCCAGCATGCATAGCTCTGGCTCGTGTGGTGGGGCATATGGAATATACATTGTCCCATGCAAGTACCAAACCACATTGACGCTAACATGGTCAGCTCGCATAGGCATCCCATGTACTGTGTTGGCAAGCTCCATGCTCATAACGTAGCCTTTTGCCATGACTTCACCTCCGTCCAGCAAATCCACTGCATTGCCTACATTCAAGATCGGCATGCATGCTTGCAACAATAAAGATGAAGTGTGTGGTCTGAGTGTATGATATGGGTCCTGCAAAACCTGCTAAAATAAAGAGATGTGGACAGATGCCTGGAAGAGAAAAGCGGAATACTACCTCAAGAGGGTCGGTTAGAGTGTATGATGCAAGTCCAATGAAAACCTACCAAACTAAAGAAACAATAATATTAAAGCTTTAGCATTTGAGAGCATGAGCAGAAAAGAGATGCAAACAAATACCTAGAAGCAAGAAGAGGAAGCTAGCTCAAGAGGGTCGACCAAAATGTATGATCCAAGTCCAAGCATTAGGGGAAAAAATGAACCCTGCATGGGCCTTGTAAGGATCCCTAATTTTTAGGGATTAAGCTTAATTTTGTTCTTGTTTAAGGAGACAAAGTGCATTTAATAGGGCACTTTTTAGTAGGCTGGAGTAGGCTTTTTTTTGGGCTTTAGTAGGCCTCTCTCTTTCTTCTTCTAGAGAGAGAGAAAGAGAATCTACTTTCCACATCATCAAACTCGTACATGTATTTGAATAAAAAAATGAGTTTTTTTTTTAAGTCCCATTCTCAGTGTATATTAACTCAAAAGGGCCTATTTTTTAATACGTATGTTAGAAGTCACTTTTTTGGGCCCATTTCTTGAAGTTTCTTTTAGAAAAAGTACAATTTTCAAACTCCCTCCAAAAGTAAGTGCCACATCATCAAATCCGTGACTATGCTTCCCCCAAAAAATGACTTTTTTCAAATTTCATCATTTTCAGTCATACACAGTGGAAAAATACACTTTAACCCATACACATACAAGAAAACACATTTTTTGAGCAAAACATATGCTTTAGAGTACCTTGCAACCAGTTTTTCATCTTTGTTTTTGATATTGCTGGTCATTAGCAAAGATGGTGTTGAGATGTATCACAAACTTCATAGTCGAACGTCCACATGCTCGTGCATCAACAAGAATCCATGTTCGTGTGCCTAGAGAGTTTGCTCCAAATACACGATGCAACAATGATGTCAATTCTCAAAATGAACGTCGTGCAGCTGGAGAAAAAAGTATTGATCTTTGGGCTCATGGTTCACTATATCCTCTTGATCCAATATCTTCTTACCATCCAACATTCCATAACCTCTCAACTTTACTTCAGCTCATTGGTGCGGGTGAAGCTGGACTATTAGGTTACTGCAAGCGATTATCTACACATTCACTTGCTACTTCTAAGTATTGGTTCCAACAATATCACATCCATCATATGAGGGTGATCATTTTAGAAAGCACAATCATATCTTTACAAAAACAACTTGTAGATTTGGAGGAGGATATTGAAGCAAAACAAAGCACAATTTCAAAGTTAACTGCCAATCTCCAACAGCTGAAAGAGACTCCACTTGGTATGAGACATAGAAAAAGAGCATTGTCATCCTTTCAAGCACTTTCAAAAGGTGGTGGAGCACGCAAACGATGTATATATGCAACAAGGTGAGTATTTGTTTTACTTTTATATGTTTTAATGAAGATTTGTAATGGAATCTTTCATTGTGTAGGTCGTTTATTCAAGACATAACTGCTTCATCAACAACAAAGGACCAATTCAAGCTGATGAATAGCTATATAAACACCAAAGAAATCACTTCTGCTTTAGACTCACGCATAGGAAAGTGTATTAGAGTTGTTGTTGAAGATGAGTTTTCAAAGAAATTAAAAAACCTTATCACAGTGCAAGATGTGCAGGCAATATGTGACGAAGCGGGCATCAGTAGAAATGGGTATACTGCAATGTACACCTTTCTCAGGCAAGCCTTACAATCACAAGGTATTTCTCAAAGTATATTTCCATGCCCATATAAAGTGTCTATCAATAAAAAAACTTCAAATGAGGATGTCGCTCATACTATTGGACAATATTTATTCATAGAAGAAACTATGCCTGCCTCTGTTTATCATCCAAATATTCCCAAGAAGCAATAAAAAATCATATCTACACAAGGATTTACTTACACTAAATTCAACAATATATTTGTGGATCTTCAGAAGCTTCAACAAGAAATGGTTCACTTTTATAGTTTAACAATCAAAGGTACCCCTACTACATTTTATTTGGTGTTGAAGTTTTATTGCATTCAAGTGGCATATTAAGATAATGTTTTCTCCTTTGTACACACTGTAATGTTAAGTTAAAGTTCATATTGAAGCTTGATGAGTGTCAAATCATAAAGGGTCGGCGAGTAGAAAGGTTGAGTGTGACGCTAATGAATGAAGTTATGGACCATGCAATGAGTGATGAAACTTTAGGAAGGAGGGATCATTTGACTTACAGTGTGCAATCAGAGAGAGATATCTGGTGGTTAGGTGTTATAGAAGTTCCCAAAGAAACAAACAATGTTATTTCGTGGATTTTTAGTAAGACTCCATGGATTACAGAAGTAATCTCTTCTCAAATACATGGGCAAAAGCTTCTTGTAGATGATATAGGTGAATTTGAGGTAGAATGGCATTTGGGTGGAGACCTTAAGAGTATAAAATGCATGTTAGGTTGTAAACAAGGAGTATGTTCTCTCTATCCTTGCCCATATTGTACACAAGGTTACAAAGGATCTAAGAGACAGTCTAAACCTGC
This sequence comes from Ceratopteris richardii, assembly GCA_020310875.1. NCBI lineage: Eukaryota > Viridiplantae > Streptophyta > Polypodiopsida > Polypodiales > Pteridaceae > Ceratopteris > Ceratopteris richardii. The sequence goes on from CM035424.1 coordinate 119,402,899, forward strand.
AAGGGCATTGATGAGAGTTGATAACTCTGAAGAAATTGATGAAACAGACTCATCAAATCACAGGGAATGGGAGATATCACTTTTGAGGTGTCCAATGTTACAGAAACCGACTCGTGATAAAATAAGCAATGATTGGAACCCCATTATCCCATTTCCATTAGTCAATGTTCACTTTTGTACTTTGCATGCGTTCATGAGGATCTTTGATAGGCTTTTGAAGCTCCATGTTGAATATGCATTTGCAATGAAACCACTAGAGAGGTCTACAATAGCAATCCAAAAAATAGAAGATCTTTTGAATTCTATAGGTTGTCATGGTGGCCACGTATCTTTAGTTGTTAAGAAGTATGGTGAGTCTCAAGAGATTTTACAACAAGTTTCAATGACTGGGAAGAAGGCAAGACGTTTTTCCAAAAGAGATGTGAATAGTCAAGATGATGGGAAATGGAGCTTTGGAAGGACCTCTCTTCAATTACAACAGACAATGATAGTCAGGTTGATCTCATTAACAAGCGAAAGAAGGTTTGGTCATCGTTCGATCAATTGTTACATTTGATGTGTTTGGTTTCCACTAATGCTTCACAACGAGAATTATTCCAAGTGACTTTGAAGGAGTTTACACAATCATTCATCTTATCTTCGGAAAAAAGCAACATTACACATTACATAGTAAGTTTCGCTTACATTTTTTTATTTGGTTTTAAACACTATGTGTATATCTTATTGACCAGATCATAGCATATTCTTTTTGCACATGGAGCATATTTTATGAATCGATATGGGTCACTGGACATTTTTAGTACACAAGGAATGGAGAAGTCACATTACAGGGCTAGAGGTGTTTACTTTAAAAACACTCGTCATGGGGGTGGTCTACTCCAATCAAACTATTTAGAAGAAATGTTCAATTGGTTTTTTCGTGCGACATTCGCTAGAAAATATATAATGGAACGAGCATGTGAGTCACGAATAGCAAAGATTACACGAAAGCTACAACATGATATTGCAAGAGAGAAGTGGATGTCATTGTCAGGACCCGTACATCATGCCCAATGGCGTGCACAAAAAGTCTGCGAGGGTTCTGCTTGGAAATAGTTTCCAAACTCTGAAAATGCATTATTCTTTTCTTGGTTTTTATAACCCCTTTCACTTCAAATAAAATTTTATTGTTTTTGTGAAAATAATTTTAATGTCTTAAAACTAATTTTTATCCATTTTAATGTGAACAGGACAATTTTAAGTGAAAGCCTATAAATAGAGGTGTCCTTCCTCATTTTACCACTTTACAACCTAAGAGAATGGCACGCACAAAGCAGACTACTAGGAAGGATCATGTCGTCTATCCTAGCCATGTGCAAGGTACTCAGCGCCCAACATGGATGACACCCCACAAGAAGCATCGAACCACAAGCCACTCTTCCAGACAAAGCTCGGGTGCAGGTACACAATCTGGTAGCATTCCATCACGGGGGGATGAAGCTTCACCAGAGAGGGATGTATCTCAAAAAATAAATTATTCCCCTCCCCATCTGATGATGAGCCCCCAGTCAGGACACCAATGGAACAATGATGATATCCTCGTGAACCATCGAGTAACACAAGGAGGCAAGGCACTCCCCCCAGGACAAGGACAAAGACCAACCGATGAAGAAAGAGAGCAAGGTCGGGCAGAGGAAGTAAATGATGAGGCAGGACCATCTAGGCGTCCTCCAAGAAGAAAGAAGAACTACCAACCATGTCGTAGACCACAACCCAACATCCCCCCAAATGCAAGAGCACCACAAAGGCGCAGAAAGCAAACCAGAGCCTTTGCAGAGATTCGACACTATCAAAAGTCTGTGGAGCTTCTTATTCCACAAAGGTCATTTGCAAGAGTTGTGAAGGAAGAGATCCAACTCTATTGCATTGGACTTCGTATCCAAGGGATAGCCATTGAAGCTCTCCAAGAAGCTGCAGAGGCATATCTTATATCAATGTTGGAGACTCTAACCTATGTGCCATCCATGCAAAGAGAGTGACAATACAACCTAAACATTTGAAGTTAGCTAGGAGAATTAGAGGGAATAACCCTTAACAAAAATTTGTTCTCCCTTGTTTGGAGAACCTTTTGTATATCCCATATGATGAATATTTTGTAAATCCCAAATGATGAATATAATCTTTGTTTTCTCATATTTGCTCTTCCAAGTGTTTATCTCTTACTGTACATGTTTTGAAGTTTATTTCTCCTATGTTTCTAGGTGTCTTTTTCCAGTACCTCTTTGAAGTGTGTTTCATAGTTGTATCATTCTTTTTTCTGTACTTGTTATAAGTGGTAATGCTATTTAATGCATTTCATGGCTTGGAAATGCCAAAAAAAGGCCTGCCACAGAAACGTGGGGATGGGCCCTGCAAAACTTTTGCAGGTCCCATCCCCACGTTTCTGTGGCATGCCTTTTTTTGGCATTTCCAAGCCATGGAAACACATGCCATGCACATTGGGGCATATGATTGGCACATGCCATTGCCATACTTATTTACTACTCCATGCTTATATGCACTCAAAGGAGTCTTAACTTTCTCTAATCATTGCACATAAGAAGAGTCTTCAACAATTCCCCAAGTGAAGGTGCTAATTGAGGGAGATAGACCATCAATATAGCTAACCTAGTGCATAGGATGGCCTAGGAATGCAAAAAAAAGGCCTGCCACATAAACGCGGGAATGGGCCCTGCAAAAGTTTTGCAGGGCCCATCCCCACGTTTCTATGTCTGGCCTGTTTTTTGCATTCCTATGCCATTGCAATCATTTTGGGCAACACAAATTACAAGAAATAATGGAAAAAGAATGATTAAACTGTGCAAAAGTTATGAGATTGTCAAAAACCATAAAGATATAATAGATTGAATGCACATGGAAATTGGAAAAACAATAATTGGTATTATAAAGTTTTTACAATTGGCTCTTGGCCTTGAGCCTCTCCACTACATTCTTTCTTCTTTGAAAAGATAGTGGCGATTGGTAAGTCAAAACTGATTGGGATATTAACTGAGGGTCTGTCAATCAAAGACCTAAAGCTATTCCTATTTGACCTAATACTTTTCCTCTAAAGTTAACTCCTAGGGTAGTAAGGGCAAGGGACTTCGTAACTAGAAATATACAATTGGTCCCTTGCATTATTGTAGATAGGCACAAAACTTTGCTCAACGCCTTCAGACACCAAGTCATGAAGTGTCCTTGAGGGGAAAAGTCCTTGTGGATTATGACAAAATCTTCCTTTGGCAATTTTCCGATGTATTGTGCCAAGGCAGAGCCATGGCCCCGGGAAACACGGTCACCACCACTCCTTGCTGCAAATTTATCCACTTCAATTGTTTCCTGCACATAGACAATTATAAAATTAAATAGATACATCTTGTATGAATATGAGACAACCATAAATGTCAGTAGAGACTTACATCTTAAAGCCTATCTTCATCCTCTCCTCTTCCCATTGCATCTAGTGGGATCGATGAATGGGCCATGCCACTTTGCTCCACAACAGGGGATGTTGGAATCTTCTTCTCCAAAATTCTTTCCCTTGCTGCGGCCAGATCTTCTTCAGTGGCATCTTGGTTGGCATGGCTCAAAATCTCTTCACACACAAACGCAATGGTGTCTGCAACTGAATCACCAAGTGGAATTGTTCCCTTTTCGATAATGTCAGAAGTGTTGTCCATGGGAACATCTGAGGTTGAGCAAAAAATACTAAGGCATTCGTCGAGACGTAGACCGAATGCCTTCTCAATATCTTGCAGGAACAAAAATTCCTCTCCGTCGACAAGCACAACTGAAAACATTTCCATTTCTACCTCTGGTAGAGTGGGTTCCACGGGTTCTAAGTTGGAGGGTTGACTGTTCTCTGTACTGGCTTCCTTTAATTTGTCCACTACTCCTTGAGGAAATTCTCTGGAAATTTTTTGACTCTCTTCAATTAGGTTGAGAGCTTCTGTCTGAGGTTCCTTCTTGTCATCTATAAAAACCCCAATAACAAGATGGGGTAGGTCCATGGGTGAAGGTTCAGGCTCCTCATTCACCAAAAATATGGTTGTGGCTACGTAGGAAAGATATTTTCTTCCCATTTTCCTTTTCTTATTTAATTGTTTGATTAAGGGCACTGTGTCATCTAACAGGTGCCCTGAAGCCTCTGCAATAGCCATGAAACGCTTTAAGCGTTTTGCAAACGCCTCATCTCCTTTATGAATGTAGAAAAACAGGTCACAGGGGACCCATTTACACTCATATGTTGGAATATCTATGGCATATCTTAATATATAGAATTCCAAAAAATCTGTGATCTCATCGATCACATCGAAGTTCATAGCTATTGTCCCTTCAAGATTAGGGACTCTACAGACTAGGTCATACAAATCCGTACGACCATTGTATTCTGTAGTTTCCAAAAACTCCATGAATAGATCTCGAGGAGATGTCATGGGAGTGGAAGTGCTAGCAGCCATTGCTTGCACGCGAGAATTCTAGAGGCTTGTAGTCTGTGCTTTCTAGCTCTTTGAGAGTGCAAATGTGAGAAATGAGCACATAGAACCATTTTTATAGCACTTTCAAGTTTTTAAACTGACTGGGTCCACTTTTAAAAGTATAGAATAAAGAAGTGCAAATCAAAAGTGTTTCTGATGACAAAATAATGCACAGAAAAAAACATGAGCAACCACATTTCAAAGTATTGAACAGACTTTTTGACATTCCAAAAGTTTTGAAATTAGCATTACAGAGAAGAAGGTATACACAATATCTAACATGAATCAATTGTCCTACTTTTTACATGGTTCTTGAAAGTGCAAAAACCATGAGATACAATGACTAGGGCCCAAGAAGTGTGACATTATCAGGTTGCAAAAGAACTATGACAATGAGAGTTCTGTTCCATCTTTGCTCCAATCTACAGGGACTTTCATTTTGTATTCCATTCTTCTGCCCACCTGTAATCAATTTGCAAGAAATTGAAGCTATTAGAGTAAAATAAACAATAATGAAAAGATTACTTTAACAAAAGCATGAAACATTTATCACCTTATGTCCTTGAATTTTGAATTTGGATTGAGTTAGTCCTTCAAACCCCATAATCATCAAGTGTTCTCTCAGATTAGCCAAGCTCCAATGATTATTCAGTAAAATAGTTTCTGTTTCATTGTTGGGCAATCTAAGCTTTATTTCAAATGAATGCAAAGATCCCTCTGAACTTTGAAATGGTATCCATTTGCCAAGTTTGCACATCTAACAATCATAGTAGAATCTAATGTATAATGAAGAACGTTGTTTCAAATATCGAAATCCTATACCTGTTCCACCTATTTTACAAAGATATTTATCACCTTTTGTAATTCCTTCCATCAAACCCCAATTTTCACCAAGAAGACTTTCGACTTGCTCATATGTGATATCTTTACACATGAACATGGTGGAAGTCTCTTGGAATGAGAATCTTTGGAATAAATATACAAAACAATGAATGGGAAAAGACCAGTGCAAACCTACAGACCTAGACACCTTTGTGAATTTCAAAGAGTTATGTATATCCATTACCATCTTTTGCTTCAAAGATGATACGGACCATATATCAGGTTTTGGCCACTCCAAGCTAAGAAGAGAATGTACTTCAATTCTCTCTAACCTTCCAAAATCATTCATTGTAGAGGGTACAACATATCTATGTGTGTAAAAGAAAACTCTATTATGGTAAAGTTGAGCACGAGATATATTTGGAAAGACTAGTGCACCAACATTTGCATGCAATGCCTGGAAAGTACCTGTAAGACTATGAAGTGGTTGCTCTTCCACCAAAGTAGAAGGAAATATATCTGAAACAAACAAAAACATATCTAAATAGTTCAGAAATATATCCGACACAAGAAAACATAAAATATTGTAGAGTAATACTTACAATTCACAGGATATCTCATACTACTAGAGTTTTGAAGTTTCATAGTTGCCATTGTAAAAACATGTTGTACAATAGCAACCATCCCATTGTCTCTGTGCTTCTTGAAGCCAAGTAACTTTCCCTTCCAATGAAGATCTAAGTTTCCACGATCTCTAACTCGATGAGGCCCAACTCTAGAGGGCTGCATGTAGACCCATGCACCTTTAGAGTACTCATGTGATAGCCACTGTCCATCTGTGGCTTTGATATTGTGACATCTTAATGTGAGGATTTCATCTTTTGGTCGCCTGGAAGCTTTAGATGTTGCCATTGAAGCTAAAGGTCTTCAAGCTACAACAATAATTCGAGATAGGAGATGTAGGTAGGTTGGAGTGTAGAAACAGGAGCCTCAATGGTGTGCTACAAAGTGAAAGTAGTGGGAAAAGATGACTTTTTGTGGAGCATCATTTAATGTGATTTCAGTGTTTCTACGAAGTGAATTCTTGTAATCATTATTTATCCTTAGAACTTGGTAACTTATAACAAACTAGATCTTACCACATGCTTAGCTTGCAGAATCATATTCTGGTCCATAGACACTTGCATTGTCTTGGCTGATTCTTATCAGCGGAACAACCTTTTGAGCAGTTGTTATGGTGATTGGATGCTTCATGTAGGTCACTACTGACTTGTGGCATGTGGACAAATGTATTTGTATGCGCATTTTGATCCATGTGCATTCGTAAAGTATTACATCCATGTGATCTGGTGTCACGGTTTCTCCTCTATAGAGTATGCTTATGGTGGAAGGCTCACAGCGAAAGGTGATGTCTATAGCTATGGCATAGTGCTTTTGGAGATGCTTACAAGGAAGTGACCTACCGATGATGCATTTGAGGATATAAGCATGCCCATGTGGGTAGAATGTATATTTCGAATAAACTGGATGGACATGATTGATCAACCTCTGCATGAGAAAATGTTAAATGCAAGAGTAAGGGATGAGATATACAACGTACTTATCCTTGCAATGTCTTGTGTGAGGAGGGCTCCTGAGGATCGCCCACTGATGAAAGATATATTGAAAGTATTGTTGTATGTTAAAGAAGGAAAGTATTCGAAATCCATGGAGGAGCATGTGCTGTCAGCCACATCAGACAGGAACAGTGCGTTACCGTTTCAAGGAACAAGCTCAGGTGTTTCTTGTTCTCTCAGTCCCATCAAGGAAAGTACAGAACCATTGCTTTATGTGAAAGAAGGAAGCTATTCCAGGAAATCCTTATCAGAAAGTAGACTAAGCAAAAGAGAAATGGCTGAACTGTAGCAAGTGATAATCTTCGGATTAATTGTGCACCTAGCCCGACACATGATTGAGTGACAGCGAAGTGTCCTATGTTAGGGAATTCTGTAGGTGCAGGCAATGAAAATTATAGAGGCACATATTGTCACTGCTCTATTCTCTTGATCAAAGATGATGTCGAAGGTATCACATCGAACTGTGCTATGGAATATTGTAGTCAAGCCGGAAAAAAATGGCAACTTTGAAATTGGGTAGAGTAGTGCAATGAAAATGCATTCTTTGTATTTAATTCCATGTTATTATTTATCTATTGAGACTGAATCATACACGTGAACTTATGTATTGTTTGCTCAATGAAACATTTAGAGTACACAATATTATTCCTTTTGAGAACTTTTTGAAAGATAATTCTTCACTTGGCCGATGCTTCTTCCTCTTTAGTTTTTACGTGCAACAATAATCTTTCTCCCCCTTCAATCTCACTCCGAGGTTGGATAGGTGCTATGTGAGTAGAAACCTTAATTCTTTTTCTTGCCTTTAAGACTTTGGTCTTTACTAGTATCCACTCTTTTAACCACCTCCCATCTCTTTCTCTGTCACTCTTTCAATTACCTCCTTTAGGAGGGGATGGGTCTACTTTAAACATAAAGCATTTGAGTTTTAGGGCTATCAGGCCTAGAATTGACTTTAATGCTCCCTAAGATTAAGTGGGCTTAAGATTGCCAAGTTCATCAGAAACTATCTTACAACAATGAACCATTCCTTGAGAAGCTACGGCCTTCAAAAAACCAATTCCAACTATGATTCTTGTTAAAGAGAGGTTGATTACCCTAATGGATCACTTATTTCTTGTACGTTCACTCGGTAATACACTTTCTATTGTGTTGTTCGTCAAGTTCTTTGTTCTTCTTCTTCTTCCTTGTGTTGTTTGCATGCTTTTTCAAACTCCAACCTCATTAGGAAAGAAAGTGAACCCTACATGGGCCTTGTAAGGATTCCTAATTTTTAGGGATTAAGCTTAATCTTGTACTTTGTTAAGGGGACAAAGTGCATTTAATAGAGCACTTTTTCGTAGGCTAAACTAGGCTTTTTTTTAGGTCGAGCTAGGATCTTCTCTCTCTTGTGCACAAAGAGAGAGAGAAAAACCACTTTCCACCTCATCAAATCCGTCCATATTTATGAATAAAAAAATGACTTTTCTGAAAAAGTCTCTTTTTCAGCTCTTCTTTATTCAAAATGGCCCATACTTTTACGTATATGTCAGAAGTTACTTTTTTTAATCTTGTTTTTATAAAATACTTTAAAAAAGCATACTTTTCAAAATCCCGCCAAAAGTTTATTGCGACATCATCAAAGTCGTAACTTTGGTTGCCCCAAAACATGAGTTTTTGAAAAAAAGCTTATTTTCCCTCTTACACACTGAAAAAAGTCATTTTGACCTTTCCACATACCAAAACACACTTTTTTTTCTTGCACACAGTTACTGTACAAGCCATTCCAGCCATCTCTGTGCTTCTTCCTATTTGGTGCTAGAGTTTTGGAACATCATGGTGCTCACATGTATTACAAACATGACACCAGCACCAACGCGTGCTCCTCACTCAAAGAGTGTACATGTTTGTGTTCCAACAGAATTTGCACCAACAACTAAAGGTAGCAATGACATAGATTCTCAAAATGAATGACGTGCAGCTGGAGAGAAGAATATTGATCTTTGGGTCAATGGTGCTTTGTATCCCTTAGATCCAATGTCTAATGTTCATCCTAGATTCCATAGTATCTCCACATTTTATAGCAAATTATTGGATGCAACAATGACATCACAACCATTTCAAGATACATAGTTTAGAAAGTGTTGTACACACTTTAGAAAGTGCTATCCTATCTTTGGATGACATTAATAGACTCCAACAAGATGTGGAAGAAAAGGAGAGCACAATTACAAAGTTAAGAGCCAATCGTACACAATTAAAAGAGACTTCACTTGGGATGAGATATAGGAAACGACCATTATCATCCTTTCAAGATCTTTCAACTGTGGTGGAGTGTAATAAAGTAAGTTTATGATCTAGGGATCAGGTCGGTTTAGACGGATCTGAAATCGGACACCGTTTGGTCATCCGTGTAGGAGTTTAATTCAAGAAGGATGAAAGTAGTATCTCATGATACTTCAAGATAATTTCAAGATCAAGGAAATTGAAGATATGAAGTAAGTAACTTCTAAGATCTTCTTAGAACATTTCAAGCTTAAGTGTTGTCGATCAAAAATATTTGATAAATTTCTAAAAAAGTTGGACTTTGACTTTGAGTTGATCTTTTCAACCAAGGATTTGATTGACTAAAGTCAAGCACCAAGTTCCTAGTGTAACTTGGTAGATTCGCTCTTTTGACTCAAAGAAACACACAAGAATTGCATTCCCAATAAGGAGTCAGAAAGACTGAATGTGACCTGAACTTAGTCTCAAGTGAAGCATTATTTGAGTAAAAAAATCACATCAACAGAACATCATTGGGTCGACACACTGATGGTAATTGCCAGACTAGTATCTTGTGGTTGGATGATGTTTTTTATTTTCTTTGATTCTTTTTGAGAATCTAGCTTATTTCTCTGAAAGATAGAAAAAATTCTTCAAAAACCTGTTGAAACAAATCTTTGAGAAAATAAAAGTCCTAACTCATCTAGACTTTGACTCATAGCAAGCTTATGTATCTTAAAGTATGAATTGGTTGAACAGAGTTTTAGTTCTTTCTTTCTGCTTTCAGAATCTTTTGGAATTGACTTAGATATGGTATCTGATTCCTTTTACAAGAGTGAAGGGTTAGTCGGTTAGAACCAGGAAACTAAATTAAACATCCTAGACAAATGTTCTGTATAAGAACTTTTTCAATTTTCAAAAGATAATAAGTCTAAGTGGACTTATTTATTTGAGTTTGCTTCAAGTTATAGCATAAATGATTTTTTAGAGTCCAGTAGACTCTAGAATAGACAAGTTAAGAATTGCTCAACAAATTGACAATTCCCAAAAACTTTTAGCTCAAGTCTTTGTGAAAAGTATCATAAGATTGGACAATTTTCATTGTGAATTTGAATTGGTCAAGATATAGTATGGTTGACTCAACAGAAATGGTAAATTTTCTCTTATAGTTTTACATAGGATTTTTAAAATCATTAGGACAAAGTAGTCCTCTATTTGGGTGATTAAATCAAGTAATTGTTGGATAAGAGTAAACCATTGCACAAACATCCAAGTTAGATGTTTGGGACAACCAGACTTCAAGTTCTCCAAAATAAATTCAAGCGAATCAAGAGTTTGCAAAGTCTTATAGGATAAAAATCCCGCCTTCATTACTAAGACCATGCACTAGTCATGCCCAAAAATGGACTAGTAAGTAGAATCCACCCAGTTCACATGTTTATGCCTAGATCGCACATCGAGAAACTGTGAATTGGCCAAGGATGTTTTTAGATCCACCCTTATTATTCTTTCACTAGTTTGTACTTTGATTAGTTCATCAAAGTGCAAAATGAGACAGTGTTTTGAATCATTTGGGAAGGGATGACACCACAGAGATGAGACATTATCTTCCAAGTGATCCACTTAGCTTAGTGGTTAAGTCTCAAGGATGTGAAGGAGGAGGTCTTGGGTTCAACCCCAATGGGGAGCATGGGGAGATTGTTTTGCCCAAAGAGCTCTGGAGCCTTCTAGAAGAATCCATTTGAGTTAACTCGAGTTGACTGGGACACTTGGCGCACATGTAGTTACATGGCTGACACATGGCTGGCTAGTATCCACCTGCCCAAGAAGGAAGTCCCCTGGAGAGAGCTATATATACAGGCATTGGTTGGGAGGAGAGTCATCTCTCTAGCATGTGGTGGTCGTTATAGTCATTCTCTTGCATGGAGCACGGAAGCGGCATGTTTATGCACTTAGGTATGTGTTTCGATTGTTTATTTATGTTAAAAGACTTTAGATTGAGTTTCTTATTGTCCAGGTCATTTGTTGAAGATGTCAGTGCTTCCTCAACAATGGAGGATCAATTTAAGTTTTCGAATTCTTCTCTTAGCAACAAACATGTGCTTATGACTTTGGATTCACCAATAGGAAATCACATCAAAACCCTAGCGATTAAAGATTTTGCAGGCAACTTAGAAGATATTATTAGTCCTAGTGAGATACAGATGGTATGTGATGAAGCAAGTGTTACTACACTGCATTGTATAATCTTTTGAAGCAAGCTCTGCAAAACAAAGGTATTTTCCAAAGCATTTTTCCATGTCCTTACAAGGTATCTCTGAAGAAGAAGATGACCAATGAGGATGTAGCCAATACTCCTGGCAATTACCTACATATAGAAGATGTTATGTCTGCATCCATTTATCATTCATCTACATCAAAGAAAGAGTTGAAAAACAAAGGATTCATCTGCACAAGTACAACAATATATTTGTCAATTTGGAGAGGCTTCAAAAGGAAATGGTTAAATTGTACAAATCCACAATTCAAGGTATATCTATTGTTGTGATAATGATATTAATAGTATTTTTATTAATATAATGTTTGTTATTTGATGTAGATTGTGGTTCCAAACTCAATTTTGTATTGAAGCTAGACGAATGTCAAATCATAAAGGGATGACATATGGAGAGACTTAGTGTGACACTTATGAACGAAGCTATGACCCATGCCATTATTGATGAAAGTGAAGAATCTACCCATCACTTTACCTATAGTGTCCAATCCGAGAAAGATATATGGTGGTTAGGTGCTATCGGAGTACCTAAAGAATCCAATGATGTTCTTACATGGATTTTCAGTAGGACCCCATGGATCACAGAGGTGATAACTTCTCAAATCATGGTGCCAAAATCACTATAGAAGGCCTAGGTGATTTTGAAGTAGAGTGGCACTTAGATGGAGACTTAAACACTATCAAATCCATGTTAGGGTGCAAACAAGGTGCATCTGCTCTCTATCCTTGTCCATATTGCACATGAGGTTATAAACGAACAAAGAGAAAACAAAACATAGATGATTTAGCTGATGACACAGATGCATCTCCATGTACTGAATGGAATATACCTTTAATGAGGTGTCCCATGTTAGGTACACCTAATTGTGACATGTCAGATAAGAATTGGAATCCCATTATTCCATTCCCTTTAGTCAATGTCCATTTTTGCACCTTACATGACTTCATGAGAATTTTTGATAGACTATTGAAGCTCCATATAGAATATGCATTTGCCACGAAGCCAATTGATAAATCTATTCAACCTATAAAGAAATTGGAGAAAATACTTAACTCAATTGGTTGTCATGGTGGAAACGTAACCCTAGTTGTTAAGAAAGTTGGAGAATCTCAAGATAGTTTGCAACAAGTGTCAATGATAGGGAACAAAGCAAGACATTTTTTTAGAAGAGGTACTGAAACTCAAAATAATGAACATTATGAGCTGTGGAAAGACCTATGCATGATCACAACAGACAATGACTCTCAAATCGATCTTTGTAATAAGAGAAATAAGGTTTGGTCGAGATTTGATAAGTTGGTAGGCTTAATGGGCCTGACTAGGTCTAGTGATTCAACGTCAATTGTTTCAAGAGACATTAGTGGAGTTCACCAAGTGTTTCATTCAATCTTGGGGAGAGAGCAATATAACACACTACATTGTAAGTGTATTCTTCTTCTAAAAGTGTTCATTGCACTTACCTTTTTCCAATGTACTTAACAATTTTTAGCATATTTTATTTGGACATGGAGCTTATTTCATGCATCGATATGGGTCATTAGAGATTTTGAGTACCCAAGGAATGGAAAAGTCACACTAAAAAGCGAGGGGTGTTCTACTTCAAAAACACGCGACATGATATATGGTGGTCCAATGCAATCAAACTACATGGAGGAGATGTTTAATTGGTTTTACCGCACTACGTTCTCAACAAAGTTTTTTTGTGGAACGACTTAGGGATTCACAATTGGAAAAACTTGCAAGAAGGATGCAACACAACATTGCCAGTGAGAAATGGAAGTCATCATTAGGACCTCTCCATCATGCTCAGTGGCGTGCTAGGAGAGTACGAGGTTTCAATGTGTTATTATTTATATTATAATATTCTGTATGTTTTTAAATAGTTTTTGTCCATTCTAGTGTGAACAAACAGTTAACTCTATAAATAGAGAGAACTCCCTTCATTTCACACTTTTTGCAACTCAAGAGAATGGCACGCACCAAGCAAACTGCAAGAAAACATCGCATGTTCTTTCCTAGCCCTCATCTAGGGATGCAATTCCCACCATGGTTGCAACCCCCCCCCCCAAAGACCGCGAAGTGGTTCCTAGAGCACATCTATGCCTATGTCACATGATGGCACACCACCAGGGAGCAATCCATCACGAGAACATGAAGTGTCCAATAGACGATCAGAGTCAGATTTAGATGATGAGCCACCAACAAGGACACCCATTAAGGAAAGAGCCATGCAAAAGACGACGAGAAGGGTTGTATCAGAGAGCCATGAGGAGACTTCACCAAATGATGAAAGCAGCAATCAACCACCATGGAATTATATGCACATTCCAACGAGCCATAGGGTGACACATGGAGGCAAGACACTTCCACAAGGACAAGGGAAAATACCAACAGAGGAGGAAAGGGAGCAAAGTCAACAACCACATCCACAACAAAATGTGCAAGATGAAGTTGTGCAAGATGAAGATGAAAAACTATCAACCATGACGTAGACCTCAAGGACATCCTAACATACCTCCCAACGCAAGAGCTCCACAAAGACAAAGGAGGCACTGCAGAGCTTTCGCAGAGATATGACACTACCAAAAGTCCGTTGAACTACTCATACCACGAAGAGCTTTTGCAAGGGTAGTAAAAGAAGAACTACAAAGATACTATGCAGGTCTACGAATACAAGGGATAGCACTTGAAACGCTTCAAGAGGTAGTTGAGGCCTACCTCATCTCCATGCTTGAGGATTCTAACCTATGTGTTATTCATGCCATGAGAGTAACCATACAACCAAAGGACATTAAGCTAGCAATAAGACTTAGAGGAAATAACCAATGACATGTGTATATTGTACCCTTTGATAGGCATACTTTGTGATGTAATACAATGATTGATAGAATTTTTTTTTGCCTATATGTTCTTTGTGTCTTTTTCTCTCTCTCTCTCACTCTATCTTTGACTCTCCACCACAAGTGTAGGGAAATAAATTTTGTTTCATTCAGTTATATATGGAATCCTCAAAGACTCTTTGTGAATGAGTTGAACCTGCTTGCACTTGCCTCTTGTTTTTTGACTAGATATGTATATCTTGTACTTATTATTGCCCCAGAGATCATTTTCATGCAAAAAAAACCCCAGCCACAGAAATGCGGGATTCAGCCCTGCAAATTTTTTGCAGGGCTAGATCCTACGTTTCTGTGGCTTGGTGTCTTTTTTTTTTACATTTTATGGCCTTTTATATGCACAGGTATAGATGAGATGTAAAAAATGCATAACACAGAGGTTATTCACTCTAGGTAATCTTTGGCTTGCTCAGACTTTAGTGTATACTTGATTTCACCCATAACCAAAAGAAATTCTATAATTGCATACTATCCTACACTTTGGAGCCTTCATAAACACTAAAAAAGGCCAAAAAACCCCCAGCCACAGAAATGTGGGAATCAGCCCTGCAAAAGTTTTGTGGGGCTAATTCTCGTGTTTCTATGGCTGGGGCTTTTTTGGCCATTTTTAGTGTTTATAAGATATGACAGACCTGTGGAAGCACTTAGATGATGAGAAAAACTTAAACTTACATAGAACTTGTTGAGACAATGGTAGGTTCAATTTATGAAGCACATTTCATACACAAGACAAGACAAAATAGGAAAAACAAAAGTTTGTATTACCCAAACATTTACATCATTTCTTAGTTGCTTCAATTTCTCAACAAGTTTCTTTCTCCTTTGGAGAGATTGAGGTAGCTGGTAATTCAATACAGACCTTGATATTACATGGGGGTCTTGCATTTCCAGACCCATGGCAATATCTATTTGCCCTAGTACTTTTTATTCTAAAGTTAAGTCCTAAAGCAGTTACAACTAAGGATTTCCTAACCAAAATGACACAATTATTGCCTTGTGGGTAATTGTACATAGACATAAAAGTTTGCTTAGGGCCTTCAAGCACCAAGTCATGAAGTGCCCATCCGGACTGTAGTCTCTATGTATGATCACAAAATCATCCTTTGGCAACTTTCTGATGTAGTTTGCCAGGGATGAACCACTTCCATGAGAAGCTCAATCCCCACCGGATCTTGCCGCAAACTTGTCCAGCTCAATTGCTTCTTGTCCATCATGAAGCTTGTCTAATCAATGCTAGAGTGGGCCATGCCACTCTGCTCTACTACGGGGGATGTAGGAACTTTCTACTTCATTATCCTCTCCCGCGCTGCTTGAACTCCTCCTCGATAGTATAATTGTTTTCATCCTTTTAAGATATCTGCACAGACCATTCTTATGGTGTCTGCCACAAAATCTCCAAAAGGGATAGCCTTCTTTTCAAGTATATCAGATGCGTTTTCAAGCGGAACATCTGACATTGTGGAGAAAATACTCTGGCATTCTTCCAGACGTAGACTGAATACCTTCTCAATATCATGAAGAAAACAAATTCCTCTCCATCCACAACGATGATGGAGAGATATTCAATTTCCACCTCTGGTAATATGGGCTTAGAGGGGTTTAGATTTGAAGGGGGCCCTCCTCCATGCTTGATAGGTCACATAGTTTGTTCTCAACACCACCAGGGAAGTCTCAATGGATTGTAATGCTTTCTTTTGCAACATTTATGGCCTCTGGTTGAGGCTCATTCTTTTCCTTAACAAAGCTCCCTCTCAAAAGTTGGGGAGATCAACGGGTGTAGGTTTGGGCTCCTCATTGATGATAAAATATGTAGTTGCAATATAGGAAAGGTACTTTGTACCCATCCTCTTCTTTTTGTTAAGTTTCTTTATTAATGGCACAAAGTCATCTAATAAGTGCCCTGCATTTTCAGCAATTTCCATGAAGCGCTTAAGGTGCTTCATGAAGGCTTCATCGCCTTTGTGTATGTAGAGTAAAAGGTCACATGGGACCCATTTACCCTCATAAGGTGGTATTTCTATAGAGTAACGCAAGATGTAGTACTTAAGGAACTCTATGATTTCCTCGAGCACATCAGAGTTCAGATGAATTGTATTTTCTAGATCAAGGACTCTAAACAGTAGATCATACAAGTGTGTTTGAACTTTGAACTCAATTGACTCTAAGAACTCATTGAAGAGTTCTCGAGGGCATTTGCGTTGCGGGGTACTAGAGGTTGAGGCAGCCATTGTGCGTGATACTAGCTTGTGTGCGTGCTCTGTGAGTGCTTCTAGCTCTTCTTGGTTGCAAAAGTGAGAAATGAGAGAATAAGTGTTGCTTTTATAGTAGTTTCAAAATTTTTAAGTGAGTGGCACCCATTTTAAAACTAAAACTGATACCTTCAAATAAAAGAATCATGCACAAAACTCTCAAAAAAAAAACTTTGGTTCATAAAAAAGATTGAACAAAATCATTAAGCAGAATAAGATACACCTCATCTACACAATATAAAAATAAATTCTCAGAATTTTAAACTTATAATAAATTGGCATTGGAAAAATCAAAGATTTGGCAAATTATACACCATATTGAGATCAAAAAAAAATTATGCTACATGTCTTGCATGTTAATACATTGTATCAGAGGAAGCATTATGAATGGGAAATAGGTTGTGTGTACACTCTCGTACTCAAATAGTTCTTGAGCTATGACAATGAAAGTTGAGTTCCATCTACACTCCATTCAGGAAGGACTTTAATTTTATCCTCCAACCTCTTACCAATGTGTAGACAAATAGAAGTTTACCTTATGCCCTTGCATTTTGAACTTTGATTGATCCAGATCCTCAAATCCCATTATTACTAGATGTTCTCTCACGTTGGCAAGAGTCCAATGATGATTTACTGAAAATAATTTCCATTGCATTGTTGGGTAGATTTATCTTGATTTCAAATGAAATTAAAATACCCTCAAAACTTTGTAATGGTATCCATTCACCAAGTTTACACATCCAACCATCATAATAGAATCTATTGTACAATGAAGTACGATGTCTCAAGTATCAAAATCCTATGCCTGTTGCACCAATTTTACAAAGGTATCTATCCCCTTCGGTGCATCCTTCTACAAGTCCCCAATTTTCACCTAGTAAACCCTCCATCTGCTCATATGTAATATCTTTTAACATGAACATTGTTGAAGTCTTTAGAATTGTGAAGATCTGAAATAAATGTACAAAACAATGAACAGGAACACACCAATGTAATCCTAAAGATCTTGAAACTCTTGTAAATTTCAAAGAGTTGTGTATGTCCATCACCATCTTATGCTTCAAAGATGTTAATATCCATATATCAGGTTGTGGCCACTCAAGCTTTAAAAGAGAATCTACCTTAATCACCTCTAACCTGCCAAAATCATTTTATGAAGAGGGTACAACATATGTATGTGTATAAAAGAAAACTCTCTCACATAATAGCTTGTACCTGTAAGACTATGAAGTGGTTGTTCTTCCACCTAGGTAGAAGGAAATATGTCTACAACAAAAAATTACACAACTTAACAAGGTATATTAAAAATTTGAACAAAAGTCATTGAATACTTACAATTGATAAGATATCTCATTTTGTTTGAGTTTTCCAATTTCATGCTTGAAATTGTGAAAACATGTACAATGGCAACAGTTTCAACATTTCTGAGCTTTCTGAAGCCTAATAACTTCCCTTTCCAATGAAGATCCAAGTTTCCACGATCTCTTACATGATGAGGACCAACACCAGAGGGTTGCATGTACACCCATGCACCTTTGCAGAACTCATGTCCTAACCAAATTCCTTCTATAGCCTTGATATTGTGACATTTTATCGCGATAACCTCATCCTTTGGACATCTATGAGATTTAGGTTTCTCCATTGGATTTCAGGCTATGGAAGTGACAGTAGGAATTCAAAGAAGAAGATGCACAAAGAAAGAAATGGAGACACAGGAGCTGCAATGGTGTGTTAGGGAGAGAAAGTAGTGGAAAGAGATGACTTTTTGGGAGCTGGGTATGAAAATGTGAGGTTTTGGAGGGACAAAGTTGTATTTTGAGTTATTTTTGAAAAAGTCACTTTTTTCAGGTGAGTTCATGCACGCATTTTGATTTAGGAGTCAAAAATAGTACTTTTGATCCTTAAAAGTGGTTGGGAGGCCATTAAATGGTGTTATGATGAGTTTTATAACTTTCTAAAATTTTTGAATTTTTGGGCTCAGGTAAGTTACGAGCTTCCTTTCTCTCAATAGAGGCAAAACCTGAACATAGGGGAATCCTTTCCCCTCATCCCCCTTCAGCCTAGTGATTTATAGGCTATAGACTGTGTCCACCACCCTCCTCTCATTGGTCCATCACTAATCACTCCTTAATCCAAAAGGCCCATGCAGAGTTTATTTTTCTCCCTAACGTTTCGTATTAGAGCAAGTCGTGGCTTTCTTTAAGGCATCCTTGACACCCTTTCAATTGCAGTCTTAGGATCAAAGGAAAGGATCAAAGGAAAGTTAGTGAGTATACTTTGGGTCATTCATAGCTCAAAAGATCTTTCCTATATCATGTTGAAATTTTGATTTGAGCTCATTTATGTCATGAGAAAGGAGATAAGAAAGAGAGCTCACTCACACACTCTCGCACTCAAAAGGATCACACACACATATTGAGGCAAGGAAGAAAATGATCTTCTTCTTCTTCTTTTGTTACATAAAAGGAATGTACAACAATGACGTGCAACAATCATACAACTAGTGCAATATATAAAGATCAGTACATAAGGAAAATCCTAATGTCCATGAATGAGTGAGCTAGCAAGAAACAAATGGGCCATCACTCTTGGTAGATAAATCTTAGTAAAGCTCAATGAAGTATCCTTGACATATATCGGTGTGACCAATATACATGTCAGAGAAATGAAAAAGGGATTCGTGTCATCTTGGATCATCACATGTTAACACTCCCTGTCAAGCTCAACATCATGTTCTCTAATCCAAGCATCTTCCAAAACTTCTTCAGCTTCTCTGCTCCAAGTGCTTTAGTGAAAATATTAGCAACTTGCTCATCTATCCTCACATAGACAAGATCAATATCGCCTACTAATACCTTCTCTCTAATGAAATGATATGTACCTCAATATTCTTTGTTCTAGCATGAAAAAAAGGATTTTGTGCTAATTGAATGCTGCTTAAATTATCACAATAGATGATGCTCGACTTTTGCACTTCCACACCTAAATCTATAAGTAGCATCTCTAACCATGATGCTTCACATGCTTCCATTGCAGGTGCACTTCTATACTCAGCCTTTATACTCGATAAAGCAACAATGGGTTGCTTCTTTGTGCTCCATGTAATAGTTGCACTCCCAAGTGAGAATACAAATCCACTAGTAGATCTTCTATCTAGAATACTACTAGCCCATTTTGCATCGGTGTATCCATGAACATTCAAATTTACACCAGCTTCATAAAACAATGCATAATCCAAAGTATCACCCACATAATGTAGAATGCACCTCTGAGCATCTAAATTTGGCTTCCTGGAAACTTGCATAAATTGACTTTCAAGTCCAATAGTGTGGCTTAGATCAGGCCTTGTAATCGTGAGTTATATCAAACTTCCCATAATTTTCTTGTACATAGTAGCATTTTCCAATGCTTCACCTGATGTAGTATCCAAATTTCAAATTCTGATCTAATGGCATAGAAATTGTCTTACAATCAACCATACCATACTTTTGCAGCATACTCAAGGCATATTGCCTTTGTGACATCCATATACATGTTTCTATATGTATAAATGTAATGCCCAAGAAATAGCACAACACACCAAGATCTTTCATGCCAAATTCTTACATACGGAGTTGCTTTACCCCTTTAATGTTTGCTTCATTGTCACCTCCTACAATCAATTCATCAACATAAATAGCCAGACTTTTGATGCCATCATCACACTTCCCTGCATATAATGAATGATCTGCATCACACATAGAAAATCCAATGGTGGTTAACTAGTCAGCAATCCTTGCATGCCAAGCACGAGGGGCTTGTTTAAGTCCATACAAAGCCTTTTGCAATCTGTAAACATATTCTGGGTGCTTTGAATCTTCATATCCTTGTGGTTGGTCCACGTATACTTCACTACAAGGAATACGGGCGTATAGCGACGGTGAAGGCGACAGAATTTTGTCGCTATAAAATTGCAACATGCATCGTAATTAGCGTCGCGTGTTGACCGTCGATTAAACGACACATAACACGACGGTTTTTGCGACTTGTGATGCGACGGGATTGCGATGCTCCCATACAACATCGCTAAAATGACGCTATTCAAATACGTCGCATAAGCAACGCTTTTCTACGTCGCATAGGCGACGATGCTTGCCATTGCATAAGCGACGATGCTTGCCGTCGCATAAGCGATGCTAAAAGATGTCGTTTATACGACGACAAATAGCATCGCTTACACGACGGTTTGTTGACGGACAAAAATTAAAATGTTGGAGGCTCTGCGATCGGCATTTTCACGCATCCGATCGAAGAGCTCTCCAACGTTTGCAATTGCGCTGCGCTTACGAGATTTGCCTAAGCTCTCTCTTATTGTCTCCCTCTGTCTCTATTTCTCTCTTTCTACATCTTTCTCTCTTTGAATTCTCTCTCTCTCTCTAGATCTCTCTCTCTCTCTCTCTCTCTCTCTCTCTCTCTCTCTCTCTCTCTCTCTCTCTCTCTCTCTCTCTCTCTCTCTCTTTCTCTCTCTCTTTATTGCAGGTTATTCAAGAAGCTAACCAAGCAAAAAGTATGGCTAACAATTGTAAGTACAATTTCTATTCTTTGTAGATCATTTGAATTGTGTTATTTTCATTACATAGCATACTCACACTTATTGATATGCACTTATACACTTATACATGATGAAGATGCACTTTCACACATATACATATATACATATATACACATGCACATACACACACATATATACACACAGATACATGTGCACATACACTTAGAAATACACACATATACACATGCATATGCACAAACATTCCTACAACCACATAAAAAGACTTACATGCATGCATTATTGCATATATATATATATATATATATATATATATATATATATATATATATATATATATATATATATATATATATATATATATATATATATATATATATATATATATACACATATACACATACACACATTAACATATATGCAAATACATGTATATGCACATCCACATGCATGCGCATTCACATGCATGCACATGGATGCAAATGGAAATGCATCCACATACACAGGCATGTTTCATACATATACACATGCATATACATATACACATATACATATACACACATATACATATACATACATATACATGTACACACACATACATATACATTCATATACATATACACACACATACACAAGAACATGCACATACTCATACACACATATACACTTATACATGCACATGCACATACATACATATACACACACATACACATGCACATACATACATATACACACACATACATATACTCTTAGGTACACACATATGAAAATATAATTAAAGTATTAAAACACATATACACATGCACACACACATGCATATACCTACATATACACATATACATGCACATACACACACATACACATAGAGTTATACATATACATGCATATACATATACACACACATACACAAGAACATGCACATATTGATACACACATATACACTTATACATGCACATGCACATACATACATATACACACACATACACATGCACATACATACATATACACACACATACATATACACTTAGGTACACACATATGAATGAATTATATAATTAAAGTATTAAAACACATATACACATGCACACACACATGCACATACCTACATATACACATATACATGCACATACACACACATACACATAGAGTTATACATATACATGCATATACATATACACACACATACACATGCACATGCACATACTCATACACACATATGGAGAGCTATAAGGTTATTGTTGTTAATGGGCTCCTTGGAGCTTATTTTCCTTGGATTGGAGGGATATGATTTTCATTTTCAAACTATGTTGATTTTGTGACTACCCCTTGTGGGATTGTGTCCAAAATCTAACATATATGCTAAAGATGATAGACACACCACTAGAGGGAAGATATTCATGAGGATTAATCTCTCGAGGAGCAAATTCTTGTAGGACTTGATTCTCTTTGAAGTGGGAGACTACAAGATATAAGGAATGCATGCTTGTTGTTTTCTTCTTTTCAATCAAATATAGTCCACTTGCTTTTTATGTGTAATTTTCACGTTTTAGAGCTCCTAGTGAAGGTTTTTCCAGTCTAACAAAGGACTGCTCAGCTGGATGTATGTTGGGTTGACTGCCTCTGAGGAGGATTGTGTCATTCAGCAGTGAAAGACTCTACAACACCTTGAAGGCTAGTGCAATCTCAAAGCTTGGAAGACTTGAAGTCTCCAACTTGGATGTGTTCAATTATGTATGACCCTCTTCTCTTATCTTTGTTGAGGGTGACAAAGTCTAGGGGGAGGAAAGTGTTGGGTTATAGGGTGTACACACAATTTCTCTTGTGCATAGGAACCCTCTTTTGCTCATGAAAATACTCTTTCTATGTATATTGGAGGCTTGCTCATGAGAACACACTCTTAGGCCCCTTTTTTATAATTCTCCAATACTATGGTATGGAGGCTTGTAATTAAAACATCTTTTCGCAAGAAATAGGCAAATACCCACATAGAAATCCCACTCATGCATCTCCTTGGGATTTGTTTGTTATAAAGGAATCTTGGAAAATCTCCTAAAGATATGTTAGCTAAGCACATGCTCCCTTTTTTACTAGTCATAGGAGCACATGGGGAAAAGAACTTAACCTATGAATATAGAAGCTCATTTTTGGGAAAGGAACCTTTTGGTTCGACATGAGCTCCATGTACATATCTTTTAGAAATTATTGGAAGAAGTTTTTTACTCTTAGACTATGTGCACTTGTGTATTTTGTCTTTTGAGTGTGAAAGTAAGATGTGTGGGCATGCTTGTCTCTCCTTTGCGTGTGAGTAGAATGTGTTGCATTTCTTTATTTTCCATTTGTGGACAAGGATCCTTGATGACCTTTCTCTCCATGTTCTCAAGGGTTTGCGGCATAGCTTTGAGCTGATGGCCAATGGTTTGAGCATGTTGGAGGGTTGGTTGGATGAAAGGAGAGCCTTCCTTGAGCTTTCCCATTGCTTCCATGCAAGGTGGTGTGGGTTTCGGCTCCTCTTGGGTATACTACAACAAAAATCAACACATATAGATCATGTTCTCATGCAATCATGAATCAAATAAGAGATTTCAATTAACGAAATCCCTGATATCAATTTTATTCATATCATCCATATGATTGACTCCGACTCACCATCAATTGAATCCTCTCGATGATAAGTAGAGCATGATTGCTTCCAGGAAGATGTGTTCATTTGGAAAAAAGGTGCTATTGGCACTCATTATGCTTGGTTTCTCATATATAACCTAAGTTCCAAATACAAGTGTCGTCAAGGGATATTGTTTGATCAATGATATTCAATAAAGGGCCACATTCTAAGGGTTCGATCATTAGCCTTATACAGACGTAGGTCTAATTCCCTTGAACTTGATTTTCAATGTATTGCTTTTGGTTGAAATTAGTTGGCAAGGGTTGCTCAAGAACATCATTGGTATATTTTGTCTCTTAAATGAGCTTGTTTCACTCCAAATTCTTGTTTCTCACCTTTGTAGGTGGTTTCTGATCTTTAGTTTTACTCAATCCCTAGATGGCTTGTCAAACTTCCCTTCCAATGCTAGAGTGATGTCTCTATCTATCACTTGCTAGGAACAATATTGGGTAGTTTATGTGTAGAAAAGAGTTTATCTTGATGTGTCCTCATGCTTCAAGTCTTGATATTGTGTATTTGTGATGATATCCTATTGATTTTCAAAATTAGGATCCAATTAAGCCCTCATTGATGAGGGCGATGTCCCTAGGTCATGAAGATCAAAGACATCATTGGTTTCTTCTTTGCCTATTATGTGTGTGGATTCAAATTCCTACTCCTGGATTCATTGTGAATCTCTTATTGCTAGGATGTTTTCAATACCAGGTTTTGATCTCTAGATGTCATTAGCATGATAGGATTCTATCTGTAGGGAGTGTTATCTAGGGATATCATTTGTAATTTGAAGCACAAGGAGTGATTAATTGTGAGAGAACGCTCTTGTGGATGTTCAATATAACTAGAGGAATTTTTGGATGTCTGACATAACTTGCTAGAGACATCTTATTTTGTGGAAGTTCACATTAAGGTTAACTTTGGTGTACCCTTTTGATCTCAGCCCGATGATGATGTCGAGTGCACCACTCAAGGACAACATTGGATCTTTTTTCTCCTCTTTTATGTGTTGAAACCCTAAAGTACACCTTTTCTATTTTGATGGGATATAAACCAGGTAGTTCACATGAGGTGAGTTTATGGACCTACTTAGATCATATACTCACCAAAGGATGGAGGGTGACATCCCTAGAAAACCATTCTTAGGGACATCAAAGAAATCAGATGGACCTTTTGGAGAATCATTTATGGAGATTTGGCTAGAGCTTTTGGTAGGTTTGAATTTTGGAACTTATTCTTCATGATCTTGAACTTATCTCTTGACCTCTTGTGCAGTGGTCTTATCATTTATGGGCTTCACTTGACTCTTGTTCAATGGTGGGTTGAACCTTCCTTTTGAGCTTATCTCTTGACCTCTTGTGCATGTATGGGCTTCACACTTGACTCTTGTTCAATGGTGGGTTGAACCTTCCTTTTGAGCTTATCTCTTGACCTCTTGTGCAGTGGTCTTATCATGTATGGGCTTCACACTTGACTCTTGCTCAATGGTGGGTTGAACCTTCCTTTAATTGGTTTGGTCTTGTTATGAATTGGGGTACTCTATTATTGCGCTCGTATTCTTGATTTTTCTGTTTTACTTGAAATACTTGGTAAATGGGCATACACTTGTTATGTTTGTATGCGATGTCCATAGATTTCATATCTACAAGAAAAGTCTTCTTGACATATTTGTAAAGGTGGGATTTTACATAAAAGAAGCTAGTTATGGAAGCTTGTGAAAGACTAGTTTGACTTTTTTGACTGCGACTATTTAAGAACGTGTAAAGTCAATCTTTTGCTAAGAAAACATGAAAGTCAAATCTATGCTATCATACATTGATTCTCCTGCAATGCTAGACAGCAGACGTGCAGAAGCTCAGCTATGAGCATGGCGGCACAATCTCATGCCTGTGTTCAATTCCTCCTGATCTTCTACTGTTGCCTCGCTTGCCAGATTGTTTGTATCAACTCTAGGGCCCCGTCTGCTCAGCTTGCAGAAAATCCGTCGTGCCCCCGCTTCAGGCGAATCACTCTGAAAACGCTCGTCGAATCCGCAAAACGGCATAGCAGCGAAGACGGGAGCTTTCTTCCCCGCCTTCTTTGATTTCTCTCTCAGATATGGGATATCTGCGTCGAAGTTATCAGCTCCTCAAAAACTGCTTGCTCAACGCTACTCTATGCCGCAGTCCTATGCCGATCCTGATATGCAAGGGGTCCAAGCTCTACCACGCGGGAAGCCCAGGTATCAGAGTAACTTTTCAAAGGCAGACAAGGCAGCTCTCTGCGTCTGCAAGGCATACGTTTCTAAGAACCGAAGAGGAGCTCTAAGCTCCTGGAACACAGTTGCCCGAACTTCATCTCAGAAACGCAAGTTTAATTGTTGCCCACCTTGCCTTTCGAGCTCACAGCGGGCTCAAACCGGGTTCCATGAATATGGCGCCGAGAAGTGCCTCGGCACTCCTCCGAGAGTGACAGGGGGATTTCAAGCGTCTACAAAAGTGACAAGAGACAGATACCTGCTCAGTGCCGGGGTTAATAATAAAGATCAATTTGCCAGAGCTGAGAAAGAGGCACTGCTTTTGTTCAAAGCAAGTATTTCCGAAGACCCGCTTGGGATTCTCAGATCCTGGAGCTTATCAGGTTCTTCGTTTCCGTGCAATGGAAGTTGGGCGGGAGTGGGCTGCGATTCCGGAGGTCGTGTAGTTTCCCTTGATCTCCATTCCTGCGACTTGACAGGCCACATCAGTCCTTCACTTTCCAATCTTACCTTGTTGGTCCACCTCAACCTCTCCATTAACATTGTTGGTCCACCTCAACCTCTCCATTAACAGCTTAGTTGGTCGAATTCCTCCTGAGCATGGTTCTCTTGCCTTCCTTACTACCCTGGACCTCAACCAGAATAGCCTTACAGACACCATCCCACAAGAACTAGGTAACTGCTCGTCGCTTGTATTGCTTGACCTCGGTACCAACCTGCTGAATGGGACGCTACCCTCTTCTCTTGGCCAGCTGTCCAGCCTATATAAGCTTCAGCTTCATAATCTCCCTAACGTGACAGGTCCAATACCTAGGCAATTTGGCAACCTGACTAATATCATGTACCTCTATTTGGGGAGCAACCAGTTGACAGGCAGAATACCAGCTGAACTTGGAAATCTTCAGAAACTAAGAGAGCTTTATCTCATGCTCAATAATCACTACAAGAAAAAGGGGGGCGTAGCGACACCCTCGAATCGGGAAAAAAACGAGAACCGTCGTTTATGTGACGAAGTCGTCGCATAAGCGACGGTAGGAATTTCGGATTTTTTTTTTTGCCCAAGCCGCGTCGCATAAGCGACGCTACATAAAAAGCGTCGCTATTATCGTCACTGAATAGCGACGAATTTAATGACGTTGGCGAACTGCAGAGCATCGCATATGCGACGCTCTGGAATGTAAAAAAAAAGTTTTGATTTCTCCCGGCACATTTGTGCCGGGACTTGGACGCGAGCAAGAACAGAGAGATCGAGAGAGAGAGAGAGAGAGAGAGAGAGAAAGAGCGCGCGCGAGAGGGAGAGAGAGAGAGCGAGACCATTGGCAGGTATGCGCACACACACACACTTACACACACATACATATGTACACACACATACGCATAGACACACACACACACATACACACAAATACACACACATACACACAAATACACACACATATACACACATACACAATGCATAATGCATACACATACACACATGCACACATAATGCATACACATGCACACACATATACATGCACACACATAATGATGCATTCACACACATACACATGCATACACACATAGACACACATATAGAATTACACATCCAAACATATATGCAAATACATGTATATGCACATCCACATGCATGCACATGGATGCAAATGGAAATGCATCCACATACACATGCATGTTTCATACATATACACATGCATATACATATACACATATACATATACATATACACACATATACATATACATGCATATACATGTACACACACATACATATACATGCATATACATATACACACACATACACAAGAACATGCACATACTCATACACACATATACACTTATACATGCGCATGCACATACATACATATACACACACATACACATGCACATACATACATATACACACACATACATATACTCTTAGGTACACACATATGAAAATATAATTAAAGTATTAAAACACATATACACATGCACACACACATGCATATACCTACATATACACATATACATGCACATACACACACATACACATAGAGTTATACATATACATGCATATACATATACACACACATACACAAGAACATGCACATATTGATACACACATATACACTTATACATGCACATGCACATACATACATATACACACACATACACATGCACATACATACATATACACACACATACATATACACTTAGGTACACACATATGAATGAATTATATAATTAAAGTTTTAAAACACATATACACATGCACACACACATGCACATACCTACATATACACATATACATGCACATACACACACATACACATAGAGTTATACATATACATGCATATACATATACACACACATACACATGCACATGCACATACTCATACACACATATGGAGAGCTATAAGGTTATTGTTGTTAATGGGCTCCTTGGAGCTTATTTTCCTTGGATTGGAGGGATATGATTTTCATTTTCAAACTATGTTGATTTTGTGACTACCCCTTGTGGGATTGTGTCCAAAATCTAACATATATGCTAAAGATGATAGACACACCACTAGAGGGAAGATATTCATGAGGATTAATCTCTCGAGGAGCAAATTCTTGTAGGACTTGATTCTCTTTGAAGTGGGAGACTACAAGATATAAGGAATGCATGCTTGTTGTTTTCTTCTTTTCAATCAAATATAGTCCACTTGCTTTTTATGTGTAATTTTCACGTTTTAGAGCTCCTAGTGAAGGTTTTTCCAGTCTAACAAAGGAGTGCTCAGCTAGATGTATGTTGGGTTGACTGCCTCTGAGGAGGATTGTGTCATTCAGCAGTGAAAGACTCTACAACACCTTGAAGGCTAGTGCAATCTCAAAGCTTGGAAGACTTGAAGTCTCCAACTTGGATGTGTTCAATTATGTATGACCCTCTTCTCTTATCTTTGTTGAGGGTGACAAAGTCTAGGGGGAGGAAAGTGTTGGGTTATAGGGTGTACACACAATTTCTCTTGTGCATAGGAACCCTCTTTTGCTCATGAAAATACTCTTTCTATGTATATTGGAGGCTTGCTCATGAGAACACACTCTTAGGCCCCTTTTTTATAATTCTCCAATACTATGGTATGGAGGCTTGTAATTAAAACATCTTTTCGCAAGAAATAGGCAAATACCCACATAGAAATCCCACTCATGCATCTCCTTGGGATTTGTTTGTTATAAAGGAATCTTGGAAAATCTCCTAAAGATATGTTAGCTAAGCACATGCTCCCTTTTTTACTAGTCATAGGAGCACATGGGGAAAAGAACTTAACCTATGAATATAGAAGCTCATTTTTGGGAAAGGAACCTTTTGGTTCGACATGAGCTCCATGTACATATCTTTTAGAAATTATTGGAAGAAGTTTTTTACTCTTAGACTATGTGCACTTGTGTATTTTGTCTTTTGAGTGTGAAAGTAAGATGTGTGGGCATGCTTGTCTCTCCTTTGCGTGTGAGTAGAATGTGTTGCATTTCTTTATTTTCCATTTGTGGACAAGGATCCTTGATGACCTTTCTCTCCATGTTCTCAAGGGTTTGCGGCATAGCTTTGAGCTGATGGCCAATGGTTTGAGCATGTTGGAGGGTTGGTTGGATGAAAGGAGAGCCTTCCTTGAGCTTTCCCATTGCTTCCATGCAAGGTGGTGTGGGTTTCGGTTCCTCTTGGGTATACTACAACAAAAATCAACACATATAGATCATGTTCTCATGCAATCATGAATCAAATAAGAGTTTTCAATTAACGAAATCCCTGATATCAATTTTATTCATATCATCCATATGATTGACTCCCACTCACCATCAATTGAATCCTCTCGATGATTAGTAGAGCATGATTGCTTCCAGGAAGATGTGTTCATTTGGAAAAAAGGTGCTATTGGCACTCATTATGCTTGGTTTCTCGTATATAACCTAAGTTCCAAATACAAGTGTCGTCAAGGGATATTGTTTGATCAATGATATTCAATAAAGGGCCACATTCTAAGGGTTCGATCATTAGCCTTATACAGACGTAGGTCTAATTCCCTTGAACTTGATTTTCAATGTATTGCTTTTGGTTGAAATTAGTTGGCAAGGGTTGCTCAAGAACATCATTGGTATATTTTGTCTCTTAAATGAGCTTGTTTCACTCCAAATTCTTGTTTCTCACCTTTGTAGGTGGTTTCTGATCTTTAGTTTTACTCAATCCCTAGATGGCTTGTCAAACTTCCCTTCCAATGCTAGAGTGATGTCTCTATCTATCACTTGCTAGGAACAATATTGGGTAGTTTATGTGTAGAAAAGAGTTTATCTTGATGTGTCCTCATGCTTCAAGTCTTGATATTGTGTATTTGTGATGATATCCTATTGATTTTCAAAATTAGGATCCAATTAAGCCCTCATTGATGAGGGCGATGTCCCTAGGTCATGAAGATCAAAGACATCATTGGTTTCTTCTTTGCCTATTATGTGTGTGGATTCAAATTCCTACTCCTGGATTCATTGTGAATCTCTTATTGCTAGGATGTTTTCAATACCAGGTTTTGATCTCTAGATGTCCTTAGCATGATAGGATTCTATCTGTAGGGAGTGTTATCTAGGGATATCATTCGTAATTTGAAGCACAAGGAGTGATTAATTGTGAGAGAACGCTCTTGTGGATGTTCAATATAACTAGAGGAATTTTTGGATGTCTGACATAACTTGCTAGAGACATCTTATTTTGTGGAAGTTCACATTAAGGTTAACTTTGGTGTACCCTTTTGATCTCAGCCCAATGATGATGTCGAGTGCACCACTCAAGGACAACATTGGATCTTTTTTCTCCTCTTTTATGTGTTGAAACCCTAAAGTACACCTTTTCTATTTTGATGGGATATAAACCAGATAGTTCACATGAGGTGAGTTTATGGACCTACTTAGATCATATACTCACCAAAGGATGGAGGGTGACATCCCTAGAAAACCATTCTTAGGGACATCAAAGAAATCAGATGGACCTTTTGGAGAATCATTTATGGAGATTTGACTAGAGCTTTTGGTAGGTTTGAATTTTGGAACTTATTCTTCATGATCTTGAACTTATCTCTTGACCTCTTGTGCAGTGGTCTTATCATGTATGGGCTTCACACTTGACTCTTGTTCAATGGTGGGTTGAACCTTCCTTTTGAGCTTATCTCTTGACCTCTTGTGCACTGGTCTTATCATGTATGGGCTTCACACTTGACTCTTGCTCAATGGTGGGTTGAAGCTTCCTTTAATTGGTTTGGTCTTGTTATGAATTGGGGTACTCTATTATTGCGCTCGTATTCTTGATTTTTCTGTTTTACTTGAAATACTTGGTAAATGGGCATACACTTGTTATGTTTGTATGCGATGTCCATAGATTTCATATCTACAAGAAAAGTCTTCTTGACATATTTGTAAAGGTGGGATTTTACATAAAAGAAGCTAGTTATGGAAGCTTGTGAAAGACTAGTTTGACTTTTTTCACTGCGACTATTTAAGAACGCGTAAAGTCAATCTTTTGCTAAGAAAACATGAAAGTCAAATCTATGCTATCATACATTGATTCTCCTGCAATGCTAGACAGCAGACGTGCAGAAGCTCAGCTATGAGCATGGCGTCACAATCTCATGCCTGTGTTCAATTCCTCCTGATCTTCTACTGTTGCCTCGCTTGCCAGATTGTTTGTATCAACTCTAGGGCCCCGTCTGCTCAGCTTGCAGAAAATCCGTCGTGCCCCCGCTTCAGGCGAATCACTCTGAAAACGCTCGTCGAATCCGCAAAACGGCATAGCAGCGAAGACGGGAGCTTTCTTCCCCGCCTTCTTTGATTTCTCTCAGATATGGGATATCTGCGTCGAAGTTATCAGCTCCTCAAAAACTGCTTGCTCAACGCTACTCTATGCCGCAGTCCTATGCCGATCCTGATATGCAAGGGGTCCAAGCTCTACCACGCGGGAAGCCCAGGTATCAGAGTAACTTTTCAGAGGCAGACAAGGCAGCTCTCTGCGTCTGCAAGGCATACGTTTCTAAGAACCGAAGAGGAGCTCTAAGCTCCTGGAACACAGTTGCCCGAAGTTCATCTCAGAAACGCAAGTTTAATTGTTGCCCACCTTGCCTTTCGAGCTCACAGCGGGCTCAAACGGGGTTCCATGAATATGGCGCCGAGAAGTGCCTCGGCACTCCTCCGAGAGTGACAGGGGGATTTCAAGCGTCTACAAAAGTGACAAGAGACAGATACCTGCTCAGTGCCGGGGTTAATAATAAAGATCAATTTGCCAGAGCTGAGAAAGAGGCACTGCTTTTGTTCAAAGCAAGTATTTCCGAAGACCCGCTTGGGATTCTCAGATCCTGGAGCTTATCAGGTTCTTCGTTTCCGTGCAATGGAAGTTGGGCGGGAGTGGGCTGCGATTCCGGAGGTCGTGTAGTTTCCCTTGATCTCCATTCCTGCGACTTGACAGGCCACATCAGTCCTTCACTTTCCAATCTTACCTTGTTGGTCCACCTCAACCTCTCCATTAACAGCTTAGTTGGTCGAATTCCTCCTGAGCTTGGTTCTCTTGCCTTCCTTACTACCCTGGACCTCAACCAGAATAGCCTTACAGACACCATCCCACAAGAACTAGGTAACTGCTCGTCGCTTGTATTGCTTGACCTCGGTACCAACCTGCTGAATGGGACGCTACCCTCTTCTCTTGGCCAGCTGTCCAGCCTATATAAGCTTCAGCTTCATAATCTCCCTAACGTGACAGGTCCAATACCTAGGCAATTTGGCAACCTGACTAATATCATGTACCTCTATTTGGGGAGCAACCAGTTGACAGGCAGAATACCAGCTGAACTTGGAAATCTTCAGAAACTAAGAGAGCTTTATCTCATGCTCAATAATCATTACAAGAAAAAGGGGGGCGTAGCGACGCCCTCGAATCGGGAAAAAAAGGAGAACCGTCACTTATGCGACGAAGTCGTCGCATAAGCGACGGTAGGAATTTCGGATTTTTTTTTTTGCCCAAGCCGCGTCGCATAAGCGACGCTACATAAAAAGCGTCGCTATTATCGTCACTGAATAGCGACGAATTTAATGACGTTGGTGAACTGCAGAGCATCGCATATGCGACGCTCTGGAATGTAAAAAAAAATTTTGATTTCTCCCGGCATATTTGTGCCGGGACTTGGACGGGAGCAAGAACAGAGAGATCGAGAGAGAGAGAGAGAGAGAGAGAGAGAGAGAGAGAGAAAGAACCCGCGCGAGAGGGAGAGAGAGAGAGCGAGACCATTGGCAGGTATGTGCACACACACACACTTACACACACATACATATGTACACACACATATACACGCATAGACACACACACATACGCATAGACACACACACACACACATACACACAAATACACACACATATACACACATACACAATGCATAATGCATACACATACACACATGCACACATAATGCATACACATGCACACACATATACATGCACACACATAATGATGCATTCACACACATACACATGCATACACACATAGACACACATATAGACTTACACATCCAAACATACACACTCATAGACACACATTCATACACACACACATCCAAACATACACACTCATAGACACACACACATACACATAGACGCGCACACACATACACACACATATACACACACAGACACATACACACATAATGATGCATCCACACACATACACATGCATACACACATAGACACACATATATACACACACATATATGCATACACACACACACATAGAGAGACATACACACACATACACATACATGCATACACATACACACATAAACACATACACACACATAGACACATACACACATAAACACATACACACTCATAGGTACACACACATACACATAGACACACACACATATAGTATATACACACACATGCACACATAGACACATACACACATACACATGCATACACACACATACACATGCATACACACATACAGACACATATACACACACATACACACACATATATGCATACACACACATAGAGAGACATACACACATAAACACATACATGCATACATTTGCATACATAATGCATATGCATATGCATACAATGTACATACATACTTACATGCATACATAATGCACATGCATAGATACATACACACACACAGATACATACACACATAGACACATACACACACATGAACACATACATACTCATAGATACACACACATACACATAGACACACACACATACACACATAATGATGCATACACACACATACACATGCATACACACATACAGACACATGTACACACACATTCACACACACATTCACACACATATATGCATACACACACATACACATACATGCATACATATTGCATATGCATATGCATACATACATACTTACATGCATATGCATACACACACACATATGCATACATACATACTTACATGCATATGCATACACACACACACATATGCATACATAATGCATATGCATATGCATACATAATGCATATGCATATGCATACATAATGCATATGCATATGCATATGCATACATACATACTTATATGCATACATAATGCACATGCTTACATACACTTCATAATGTATACACACACATACACACATAGACACATACACACATAATGATGCATACACACACATACATATGCATACACACACATATGCATACATACATGCATACACATACACACACATAGATACATACATACACATAAATACATACACACTCATAGACACACACACATACACACACACATACACACATAGACACATACACGTAATGTTGCATACACACATACACATGCATACATAGACACACATAATGATGCATACACACACATGCATATGCATACACACACATATGCATACATACATGCATACACATACACACACATAGATACATACATACACATAAACACATACACACTCATAAACACACACACACATACACATAGACACACACACATATACACACACATACACACATAGACACATGCACACGTAATGATGCATACACACATACACATGCAAACATAGACACACATAATGATGCATACACACACATACATATGCATACACACACATATGCATACATACATGCATACACATACACACATAGATACATACACACACATAGATACATACATATACATAAACACATACACACTTATAGACACACACACATACACATAGACAACACACACATATACCTACACACATAGACACATACACACATAATGATGCATACACACACATACACATGCATACACACACATATGCATACATACATGCATACACATACACACATAGACACATACACACACATAGATACATACACACACATACACATGCATACACACATACAAACACATATACACACACATACACACATAGACACATACACACGTAATGATGCATACACACATACACATGCATACATAGACACACATAATGATGCATACACACACATACATATGCATACACACACATATGCATACATACATGCATACACATACACACATAGACACATACACACACATAGATACATACATACACATAAACACATACACACTCATAAACACACACACACATACACATAGACAACACACACATATACCTACACACATACACACATAGACACATACACACATAATGATGCATACACACACATACACATGCATACACACACATATGCATACATACATGCATACACATACACACATAGACACATACACACACATAGATACATACACACACATACACATGCATACACACATACAAACACATATACACACACACATACACACATAGACACATACACATGTAATGATGCATACACACATACACATGCATGCATAGACACACATAATGATGCATACACACACATACATATGCATACACACACATATGCATACATACATGCATACACATACACACATACACACATACACACACATAGATACATAGATATACATACACACTCATATACACACACACATACACATAGACAACACACACATATACATACACACATACACACATAGACACATACACACATAATGATGCATACACACACATACACATGCATACACACATATATGCATACATACATGCATACACATACACACATAGACACATACACACACATAGATACATACATACACATAAACACATACACACTCATAGACACACACACATACACATAGACACACACACACACACATATACACACACACAAACACACATAGATACTTACACATATAATGATGCATACACACACATACACATGCATACACACATACAAACACATATACACACACACATACACACATAGACACATACACACGTAATGATGCATACACACATACACATGCATACATAGACACACATAATGATGCATACACACACATACATATGCATACACACACATATGCATACATACATGCATACACATACACACATATACACATACACACACATAGATACATACATATAAATAAACAAATACACACTCATAGACACACACACATACACATAGACAACACACACATATACATACACACATACACACATAATGATGCATACACACACATACACATGCATACACACATATATGCATACATACATGCATACACACACACAGAGACACATACACACACATAGATACATACATACACATAAACACATACACACTCATAGACACACACACATACACATAGACACACACACACATATACACACACACAAACACACATAGACACTTACACACATAATGATGCATACACACACATACACATGCATACACACACATACACGTATATATATTGATTTCTAACCATTTTGTTTTATATGTTAGGTATTATGGATCCCAGTAGAGAGAGAAAGGCGAAACTCACTCTCATAAAAAGTCTTATGAGAGCAAGAGTTCCGTCAGATACTCTAGGGGCCATAATGCGGGACTACGCAGAGATGTCTGATGAGGAGCTGGATTATACGATCCAGATGCTTACGCGATCAGACGAGGGCTCTTCTCCGGCTCCACACGCAGGAAGAGAGCTATCTGCTCATAGGTATGTTTTTTTTCATAAACTTTTTTAATGATATTATAACACATATTTTTATTTATTTCTATCTATCTATTTTCAGGACACCTATACCACCTCCAGCACGTGATAGCATAGCAGAGACGTTGCCTATGATGACATGCATAGGCACATTAGGACTAGAGTGCGACATAGAGCCAGAGGGGAATATTGTATACATAGGAAATGGATTGGAGTTCAAGAGGAGAATGCGCGCACTATGCGACTCTTACCTGCGCTTTATCCACTTACCGTGGAAGTAAGTAAAAGTTTTACATATAAATTGAAATATATATCTTATGTTTTATTTATATTATGTTTTTTATTTTTGTAGTGAGCATGATGAGAGGGATAAAAAGTACGTGCTCAGTTCACTTGAGACGGAGTTTGGGACAGGGTGGTCTCTTAAATGGTGTTTAAAAGAGATGCGGACACTTATGGCTCATCGTCGCGACAATGCACGGTATGTATGTATATGAGAGAGAGAGAGAGAACACTAATCTCGATATTAGGGTTTTGAAATCCCTAATTTAAAAACTCTAATTCAACCTTTTAGCCATATGTTTGAAGTATATGTACACCTCCGACGTCCTACTAGAGAGATGTCTCTCCTCCCAACCTTATGCCTCTATATATAGCTACTCGAATCAACGAGGATCATAATATATGTAAAGATATATACACATCATGTAGATAGGATACATAAATATAAAATGGAGTAGATATATTATGCATCACACATACATGCCTAAATGCACACATAAATATATATATATACATACTAACATATTTACATGTACATATTTACACATACATGTACATGCCTACATGCACACATAAACATATATATACATGCATACATATTTACATGTACCTATTTACACATAGACACATATACATATATACATGTACACAATTATAAACACTTGCATATATTATGTACATGAATACATGAATATTTTACATAAATGCATATGCATATATACACATATGCATATTTAACACATGTATACATATATCACACACATGCAAACACATACATATACATGAAATACATATATATGCATACTAACATATGTATACATATAATACACATGAATACACACACATATGCATACATACATGATAAAAATTTACTCCTCGAAGATAAAGCTATATATAAAATAATTAGGCATACCCCCGAGCTTCATGTTCTAACTTAGAAGAACATGATTTCATCTCTCTAGTAGGATTCATCGTTATTCAAGTTAATAAAAAAAACCTATTATCTGATATCCATTCAGAAGCTTCAAGTTACTATCTAATCTGCTCATATGTTTTCATTATTGCCATCATTTTGGTAAGACATCAATATAGTCTCATCTTCATTATCCTTATTGATTTAAATATTTCTTCTATTGTTAAATCTATGTTCTCATGAATCACATCATGAGAACATAGAATCAGCATGTAGAGAATTATTCTCTTCATCAAAAAGATTAGTATCATTATCACGTATAATGAGTCTAATTTCTATTCTAGATGTTGATGTATCAGTATCTGATGCTGAATCATCAAGAGGACTTTCTTCAATCTCTCTAACAATAAACTGTTCAAATAATGACCTACCTCTAGGTTGCACATGAATGACTTGCCACCAAGGATGAGCATCTGGGTTTTTATAAAAGAATGCTTGTTCAATATGCCTAGGAAGAATATATGGTTCTTTAGTAGATCGCATTACCTTGGAAGAATCAATTGCCCAAAACCCAGATAATTCCTTTCTTATTGTAGAATTACTACCTTTATACTCCGCTCGATACCAGTCAACCTTCAAAATGACCTATCAAAATATATAACAACAAAAACATCCCATTATTAGGTGCTTAAAAAAATAACTAACTCTAAAAAAAATATATAAACTTTTTTCTACCTCTTTGAATGTACAAACTGAAATTTCGTAGATACCAACAATAGTTCCTACGTAACCAAGTTCGCTATCTATAAGGTTCGTGTCTTTTGAGCTAGCACGTGATAGTTGCTTGAAACAAGCAACAATACTAGAATCCTCTATTTTACGTAAAGAATCAATGGCTTTGATTCTAATATGCTGTCCAAAAGCCCACATATTAGTGAACATTCGAGCCTGCAAAATAAATTCAATTAGTAAATAGAAACTAACATACATATATGAAAAAAATAAAATATATATTTTAATAAAATTACCTTTTGTTCACAACCTATCATTAACTCTCTTTGCTCATCTGAGATTTCTTCATTATTTGCGTTGGCGCGTTGCTAACGACTATATAGCCAATCCGTGAAAGAAGGTATATCTGTAATCTCATTATTATCGAGATTACGTCTAGATCTTTTGTTTTTTCGCCTTTTACTTCGGAGACTTTGAAGTTCCTCGTATTCGCTAAGGAATGCTTGCATGCATTCGCTATTATATGCTACAAAAGTAGAAACATCATTTTTTTCTTGAAATGTAAATAAGAATGGAACCCCCTTACCTGATAATACCTCATCTGTTATTTTTGAAGAAGACTCGTTGGTCCATGCACGTGGAGCTTCTTCATGAACTCTTTCAAGGTACTCACTAACGTAGTACATGCACTCTTCAAGCATCCAACCCTTTGCCATGGATCCTACTGGTTTTGCTCTTTGTCGCATGTAACCTTTTAGTATTCCCATAAATCGCTCGACCCCAAAACATCCATCGAGTGTTGACAACACCAGGAATCTCTATCTCATCTACAAGATGGACTAGTAAATGAACCTGAATATCAAAAAATGAAGTAGGAAGTTCTTTTTCCATCAAACATAGTAGCTCTTTGCATTCACATTTTTTTTGTGGGATAGAATTTTTATCGATCTCTATGGATGTAATCCACCTATACAAATCATAAAAACAATTGTAAAGAAGTTAATTAAAAAATAAAAGATATCCAATATTCATACATATTAAATATAAAAGTATCATAATTACCTTATAAGTGATCCAAGACGATAGATCACATCTCGTACTCCTTTCGTTGTACATCCATCGATAACCAAAGGTAAAATATGTTTCAAAAAGTTATGCCTATCATGGGTCTTTAACCCAGATAAGCTCTTATCATCCATAGTAAACATGTTTTGAAACGATGCTCCATATCCTATAGGAGTCTTGATCAATTGAATTCTATTGTTGATAGTATGTATCTCTTTTGTTGTAAGTACCCAAGGAGCAGATGCATAAGTCGTTTCTTGTCAATGTCTATCAAAAACTGGCCATAACTTTGGTTTGCATTTTTTATCTTTCAAATCATTCCTTGATGTTGTGGTATCTTTTAGTCCAAGAAGAGGAGCAAGATCGTCAATGAGAGGAGCAAGATATACATTCATATCTTTAACTTGTCTTTTGCCTGGGATTAAAAGTGAAAGCATTAAATGTTCCTTTTTAATGCTAAGATATGGCGGAAGACTGTAGTTTATGACTACCACTGGCCATGTTGACCATTTACTGGATTTCATGGAGAATGGATTAACCCCATCTAATGCAACTCCTAACTTTAGATTCTGTGGATTTTGTGCAAATTCAGGCCATGTAGAATCAATATGCTGAAAAGCAACACTATCATGAGGAATTCAGATTATTCCATCAGTACTTTTGTGATCATGTCCCTAAGTCAAAAGCTTTGATAATTCGGGGCTTTGAAACATATGTCTAATCTGTGGAGCCAATGGAAAATGTCTCAATACCTTTTTCGGGATTTTACCTTCTTCACCCTTATATCGAGGAGATTGACATTTGGGACATGTCAAAGAGTCTGCATATTCATCTCTATATAAAATACAATCGTTAGGACATGCATGTATACATTGATAATCTATACCAAGATTGTTGATTATCTTCTTCATTTCATCATGTGAGGTAGGAAGAATATTCTGACTTGGTAAAAACTTTTCAGATAATAACCTGTAAGTTTATCAAAAAAAGATATATTAAAAAAGGTAAATAAATATATATACATATATACATGCAGGTTTTTATTCTTACTTTAGATAAGGTAAGAACAAGAACTTGAATTGAATAGATACTTTTTGTCCGCGCATCTTTTAAAACTATTAATGCATCTTTCAAAATATTTACGCAAAATTTGGATGGCAGGATACGATTGTTTGTTTTGGATGATATGAAGTATGTACCTTCATTGAATGATTTGTTGATTCACACTTTCAAACTGAACATATGTGTGAATCGACAAATCATTCATATCCTCCAAAACAAACAATCGTATCCCGCCATCCAAACAATCATATCCTGCCATCCAAACAATTGTATCCTGTCAATTCACACATATGTTCATATAATGGTGACCTGGATGAATCGCATGCACATAGGTTACTCAAGATAGAGCAGGATTTCTCGGGTATGCAGTAAGCCTCTTGCATGTCAATGATGAGCATCTGAACTTTAGGATACAAAGTGGACTACTCCATTATAATCAGATTGTTGTCTCTTGAGTAACCTCTGTGCATGCGACTCATCCAGGTCACCATTGCGAATATTTGGAAAGATGCATTAATAGTTTTAAAAGATGCGCGGACAAAAAGTTTCCATTCAATTCAAGTTCTTGTTTTTACCTTATCTAAAGTAAGAATAAAAACCTGCATGTATATATATATATATATATTTATGCATATATATATAAATAGATAGATAATTGAAATTTATACCTTAATAGTGTCGAAACAGATACATTACTCCATCCAAAATGATTTTGAAGGTTGAGAATAAGTAAGGTCGCATTTAGTCGTGTCAAACGACTTCCTTCATATACATGCTTTAGACATTCCTCTCGAAGATATTTCTCATTTTTAGAAATATGCATGCTCTCACTGTCATTTTGATATCAATCCTCAATAAAATATGCCATGCCATCATCTTCATCATTGTCACACAAATCTTGTACTTTATCATCTTTTGAATATAGATCTTTCAACTTTGCATATTGCACAGGATTAGTTTTGCGTAGCCTCCTCATGGAAGCTTCTGATAAATGAGGTCTTAATGGTAATTGTGAATGCTGCGGACGAATATCATCAACATCATACGTTGGAATCTACACATATAAATAAAACTCATTGGTATTCCATAAATGAATAAAAATTAAACTTCAAATATAAAATTAAGTATATAACTTATTAAATATGGATAGAAAATTTTTATTCTCTCTAGCTAAAAGGTGCTCTTGGAGGTCTACGCCATCCATAATTCACTAATAGTTCATCACCAGCATGTAATGTAGTAATAGCATTGACAACTATGTATCTTGATACATCTCTACTCATGTATGGTGATTCATGACTATTTTCACGCTCCTCAAATGTGCAATTAGTCCTTGAACTATTATGTAACCCTCGACTACTATTTATTAAACCTGCTATATTTCCATGTGTGTAAGGTCTTCCATCAATATATAATCTTTCATTTTCTGCATGTAAAATCCTTCTACTAGTAAGGGATGTTGCGTTCAAGCATATTCCATAAGTCCTCATGCTTTGAACATAATGTGAAAGTCGATGCCAATCTCCCCATCCATATATAGGACCACAAAATGACATAAGAGTGACTTCAGAGTTCGGAGGCACATACAAATCCTCTACAATAAAGAGACCACGACCAGCATTAGTAATAGTGGATGGAGCAATCATATAGCGATTACCTCAAAAGTTGAAAACCTCTCCATCTAAAGGAAGTGGTCCTCTATTCCATCCTCCATATCTTCTTCTATTATATGTTTGTACTAAAGAACGATCACGAGCTGGAAATGGATAATCTCCAGCCGTTCCATTCTCTAAACCAAGAGGTAGAGGATTTCTAGAAACCTCTGCTTGTAATTGAAGAACAGCAAGTACATGACGTGTACAAGGTATATTAACATTATGAGAAAAATCATCATCATCATCATCATCATCGAGCAAGTACTCCTGTATATCAATAATAATTTGATTTTATACATGGTTTTTAAATAAAATAATGACATTAATATATATAGAAAATACATACCCAAGCATTATCACGTTGACTAGGTGATGGTGCACGCTCAAAAGTACCATACTCTGCCTCATGTTGAATACATTCCAATCGTGGTCTTCGATACGTGCCATAACAAGAGTTACACCAACATATAATATGCTCTTGATAGTAAAATTCATCATAATTCCTATCGGAGGACACATGTGAAGTCGTTGCATGGGTAGGAGGTGGTGGAGTACCCTCTGATTGATCAGAATCTGCGCATCATAAGAAACATAAAAAAAAATATAAGTTATGTATCCATCAAATATAGTTAAAATTAAATATTTCATATACTTACAGTATAAAGTCATTGCAGGATGAGGAGACGGTGGTGGAGTTCCATCTGATTGATCAGAATCTACAAATAATGGTATTTGATATTAATAATTTGATTATCTACATAAATAAAAAATTCACATATACATATTTACACATACACACATTTACACATACACGCATATTCACATATACACAACTACATATTATTGTGGGATAAATGCATGTATTTTGTATGAATGAGTGTATATGCATGCATGTGTGTGTACATATATATGTGGATATGTATATGTGTGTTTATGTTATATGTATGTATATGTGTGTTTATGCTATATGTATGTTTATGTTATATGTATGTATATGTGTATATATATACATATATGCATGCGTATATGTTTGCATGTATATGTGTATGTGGGTATGTGTATGTGTATGTGTATGTGTGTGTATATATGTGTATGTATTCTGACTTTTTTTTTTGTTTGAGATTAAATTAACAGGAGATATTGTATGGTCGAAAAAAATAAGAGGCGAGCTAACATACCACCTGAGTCGTTGCAGTTTTTTCGTAGAGAGCTACGTCTTCAGGAGTCATTTTCTCAGCAGAAGGTACACAAATTAATAGTTTATATTTATAATTTTTATATATTTTAGTAATGTTTTACATTTAATTTATGTATTTTTTTTCTTGAATAAACAGGCTGCTGCAAAGAAGAGAGTGGAGTCGGGCCACACATCGCACTTAGGCCAAATGGGCCATAATGGTTTTGTAGCTACGTTTGTAAGTATATGTGTTATTGTGAGTATATTTTTTATTTTAGTTGAAATGCAAGCAACTAATGTTTTTAATTTGTTTCATTGC
Organism: Ceratopteris richardii; assembly: GCA_020310875.1. Lineage (NCBI taxonomy): Eukaryota > Viridiplantae > Streptophyta > Polypodiopsida > Polypodiales > Pteridaceae > Ceratopteris > Ceratopteris richardii. Next base: position 119,447,236 of record CM035424.1, read on the forward strand.
AGCGAAAGGATTATGGCCAATATCCTATGAAACACGAGATCGAGTATGCTACACATTTTGGATATCGGCGTTTGGGCGAGTATATACAAGATCATCCTGATGCCTTTGTGAGTATTTTTTAATTTTATATAATTATTTTGTTGTTATGAATGTTTTAATTATTTTATTGATTTATGTTTGTTATATGTAATACAGGAGTATTATGGGGGGACAAATATGGATGAGGTGGAGAGACAAACACAGGAGGGACGATCTCGATCGTCACAGGGTGATCATGACGATGAGGATGAGGAAGATCAGGATGATCATGATATTGCTGATGATGATGATGATCATGATGATGATGATCATGATGATGATGATCATGATGATGATGATTAGGATTTTAGTTGATTATGACATTGGATTATATGTATTATTACATTGATATATATATATATATATATATATATTTTATCTATATATTTTTCATTTCAGTTATGTTTTGAATTGTGTGTATGGTATTAAGTAATGAAGAGTTTTGTTCTATTGATTGTTATTATTGTTTATATTAAGCATGTGTTTTAATACTTTAATTATATAATTCATTCATATGTGTGTACTTAAGTGTATATGTATGTGTGTGTATATGTATGTATGTGCATGCGTATGTGTGTGTATATGTATGTATGTGCATGTGCATGTATAAGTGTATATGTGTGTATGAGTATGTGCATGTGCATGTGTATGTGTGTGTATATGTATATGCAATAATATGTATAACTCTATGTGTATGTGTGTGTATGTGCATGTATATGTGTATATGTAGGTATGTGCATGTGTGTGTGCATGTGTATATGTGTTTTAATACTTTAATTATATAATTCATTCATATGTGTGTACCTAAGTGTATATGTATGTGTGTGTATATGTATGTATGTGCATGTGTATGTGTGTGTATATGTATGTATATGCATGTGCATGTATAAGTGTATATGTCTGTATCAATATGTGCATGTTCTTGTGTATGTGTGTGTATATGTATAACTCTATGTGTATGTGTGTGTATGTGCATGTATATGTGTATATGTAGGTATATGCATGTGTGTGTGCATCTTCATCATGTATAAGTGTATGAGTGCATATCAATAAGTGTGAGTATTGTATGTAATGAAAATAACACAATTCAAATGATCTACAAATAATAGAAATTGTACTTACAATTGTTAGCCATAGTTTTTGCTTGGTTAGCTTCTTGAATAACCTGCAATAAAGAGAGAAAGAAAAGAGAGAGAGAGAGAGAGAGAGATCTAAAGAGAGAGAGAGATCTAGAGAGAGAGAGAGAATTCAAAGAGAGAAAGATGTAGAAAGAGAGAAACAAAGACAGAGGGAGACAATAACAGAGAGCTTAGGCAAAACAACAATTCTGCATATACTTGACTCGTAAGCGCAGCGCAATTGCGAATGTTGGAGAGTTCCTCGATCGGATGCATGAAAATGCCGATTGCAGAGCCTCCAACGTTTTAATTTTTGTCCGTCAACAGATCGTCGTGTAAGCGATGCTATCCGTCGTCGTATAAGCAACATTTTTTAGCGTCGCTTATGCGACGGCTAGCAGCGTCGCTTATGCGACATAAAAAAGCGTCGCTTAAGCGACGCGTTTAAATAGCGTCGTTTAAGCAATGTTGTACGGGAGCGTCGCAATCCAAGTCGCAAATACCGTCGTTTTTTGCGTCGTGTAATCGACGGTGCGCGCCTGACGCTAATTACGACGCAAGTTGCAATTTTATAGCGACGAAATTCTGTCGCCTTAACCGTCGCTATACGCCCGTATTCCTTGTAGTGAATCTAAGCGGTATTATCCCTTCCGAACTTGGCCAATTACCAAATTTGGAGTACCTTTCTCTATTCAGAAACAATTTTGAGGGTAGCATTCCTTCTCAGCTAGGGAATCTTACCAATCTCAAGTACTTATGGTTGCTTGATAGTTATCTGAACGGTACCATTCCGTCAGAGCTCGGTAAACTTCAGAACTTGTTAGAGATCGATCTTTCAATAAACTCAGGAGTCTCAGGCAGCATTCCTTCAGAGCTTGGGCAGCTCAAAAAGCTTCGGGTGCTGAAACTATTTCAGATGAGCCTTACGGGTAGCATCCCGAGAGAAATGGGGAATTTAAGTAGTCTACAGGAATTATATGCTTTTAGTAATAATCTTTCAGGTTCCATTCCTCGAGAAATGGGTGCAGTACAAAACTTGATTCACCTCCAACTGTACTTCAATCGACTGTCAGGACAGTTACCTGTTGAGCTCGTCAAACTGCAAAGTCTACAGACGCTCATCCTTTTTACCAATCGGCTCAGTGGTCCTATTCCTTCTGAGCTTGGGATGATGAAAAGCCTAACTTCGCTCTACCTTGGGGATAACGAGTTTTCAGGTGGCCTTCCCGACAACTTTGGAAACGTGACAAACCTTATGTATTTAGAAGTACGCACGAACCATCTCGGAGGGCCTGTGCCTACAAGTTTAGGAAAGCTTAACAGATTGATCTACTTTGATATTTCAGACAACAAATTTTCAGGTACTTTGCCTATAGACCTTGCTAATTGCAGTACACTGCAGTGGTTCAAAGCCTCAAGTAACACCCTGATTGGTAAAGTCCCCGAGTATCTTAACTCGTTTTCTGCTCTTCATACTCTTGCACTTGCAAACAACTCTTTCAGTGGACAGCTGCCAGGTAGCTTCGTTAACGAGAGCAGTTTGGTTGTTTTGGATCTTCAGCGAAATCAGTTTACTGGAAAATTGCCTGATGCCTGGTCTCATTTTGAAAATTTGAGAATTCTGAGTGTTGGTCATAACAGACTAGTGGGAACAATACCGGATTGGCTATGGAGTCTTAAGAAGTTGCAGCTGGTATATTTGCGAGACAACAGATTCTCTGGTGGCATATCTTATCAGATAAGGTTCGCTGATGGCTTGAAGAGGAGTGTTACGGAGCTGGATGGTAACAAGGCTTTATACAAAGATGGCATAACGGTGGAAATGAAGGGCTCTATTGCAAACTACAAGTATTTGTTGGCAGTTGATGTAATTTTTTATTTATCAAGAAATATGCTATCTGGAACTATACCAGATGATATTGGGGCTTTGACTGGTCTAAGTATCATTGATCTTTCACAGAATACACTCACAGGCCCCATTCCAACCAGCTTGGCCAATGTTAGTACATTAGAGTCACTGGATCTTTCAGATAATCTCCTCACTGGTTCAATACCTCATGAACTGGAACAACTGACTTTTTTATCCTTCCTGAATTTATCAGATAATCAGCTTTCAGGTCCGATTCCTAAAGGTGATATTCTCGTGTTTGCTACAGCATTTTTTTTGCCAGTAATCTGTCAGAATTTAGAATTGCATGTGTTGACCTCGTTTGCCTCTACTATGCCTGTCAAGAGAAGACTCAAAACACTGCCTCGTCATTTTAAAATATATCCTTATTGATGCTTACAGAAAACCAATTCAGTACTTTCTCAAATAGGTCATACTTGGGGAACAAAGGTCTCTGTGGTGATCCACTATCTGTCAAGTGCGAACCGAAGATTGGACAATCTATAAAGCCCCATCAAGAAAGGGAACTTAAGATAAAAATTGCAACTGGCTGCATTTTGGGGATCCTGGCTGCTGTGGCCATAGGTGTTCTCGTATATTACACGGTCCTTAGAAGAGCAAAGTCAAACAATACCGAGCCCGTCAAAATCTTTGACAAGAGAGTCAAAATATCTTATGAAAGGCTTTTGGATGCAACAAGCAATTTCAGTGATGCCAACATCCTTGGAAAAGGCGGTTCATGCACTGTTTACAAAGGGATTTTAGACGGAAACATGTTAGTGGCTGTTAAGAAGATGAATGATGGTCATTCAGAAAAACAAGACGTTTTTTTCCATGCAGAACTCACTGTTTTAGGCCAAATACGGCATCGGAATCTTGTGAGAATGTTGGGCATGTTTGTGTCGGATCAATTAAAATGCTTGGTACTAGAGTATATATCCAATGGAGACTTAGATATGCATTTATACAAGGATAATCTTGGCTTAAGTTGGGAACAGCGTTTTCATATTGCAATAGGAGTAGCATATGGGTTGTCATATCTACATAATGAAGTTGGAAGTGGTCAGATACTTCACTGTGACCTGAAGCCAAGAAATATACTTCTCGATGCAGATTTAGAGGCCCATGTAAGCGACTTTGGTATATCTAGAATTGTCAATGCGAACAGGGATAGTGTCAGTGCTGCCGAGACCTTGCAAGGCTCATTTGGATATTTGGCACCAGGTAATCATGCAGTGTATGTGCTTGCAATCTAATTATATGATATTCTTGTTCATTTGTGGAGCATCATTTAATGTGATTTCAGTGTTTCTACAAAGTGAATTCTTGTAATCATCATTTATCATTAGAACTTCGTAACTTATAACAAACTAGATCTTACCACATGCTTAGGTTGCAGAATGATATTCTGGTCCGTAGACACTTGCGTTGTCTTGGCTGATTCTTATCAGCCGAACAACCTTTTCTGAGCAATTGTTATCGCCATTGGATGTTTTCTACTATTTTGTTCATGTAGGTCACTACTGACTTGTGGCATGTGCATAAATGTATCTGTCCGTGCATTTTGATCCATGTGCATTCGTAAAGTATTACATCCACGTGATCTGGTGTCATGTTTTTCCTCTATAGAGTATGCTTATGGTGGAAGGCTCACAGCGAAAGGTGACGTCTATAGCTATGGCATAGTGCTTTTGGAGATGCTCCCAAGGAAGCGGCCTACCGATGATGCATTTGAGGATATAAGCATGCCCATGTGGGTGGAATGTATATTTCCAATAAACTGGATGGACATGATTGATCAGGCTCTGCGTGAGCAGTTGTCAAATGCAAGAGTAAGGGATGAGATATACAACGTACTTATCCTTGCAATGTATTGTGTGAGGAGGGCTCCTGAGGATCGCCCATTGATGAAAGATATATTGAAAGTATTGCTGTGTGCTAAAGAAGGAAAGTATTCCAAGAAATCCATGGAGGAGCATGTGCTGTCAGCCACATCAGACAGGAACAGTGCTTTACCGTTTCAAGGTACAAGCTCAGGTGTTTCTTGTTCTCTCAATTCCATCAAGCAAAGTACAGAACCGTTGCTTTATGTGAAAGAAGGAAGCTATTCCAGGAAATCCTTATCAGAAAGTAGACTAAGCAAAAGAGAAATGACTGAATTGTAGCAAGTTATAATCTTCGGATTATTTGTGCACCTAGACCGACACATGATTGAGTGACAGCGAAGTGTCGTGTGTTAGGGAACTCTGTAGGTGCAGGCAATGAAAATTATAAAGGCACATATTGTCACTGCTCTATTCTCTTGATCAAAGATGATGTCGAAGGTATCACATCGAACTGTGCTATGGAATATTATAGTGAAGCCGGAAAAAAATGGCAACTTTGAAATTGGGTAGAGTAGTGCAATGAAAATTCATTCTTTGTATTTAATTCCATGTTATTATTTATCTATTGAGACTGAATCATACAAGTAACTTATGTATTGTTTGCTCAATGAAACATTTAGAGTACACAATATTATTTCTTTTCAGAACTTTTTGAAAGATAATTCTTCACTTGGCCGATGCTTCTTCCTCTTTAGTTTTTACGTGCAACAATAATCTTTCTCCCCCTTCAATCTCACTCCGAGGTTGGATAGGTGCTATGTGAGTAGAAACCTTAATTCTTTTTCTTGCCTTTAAGACTTTGGTCTTTACTAGTATCCACTCTTTTAACCACCTCCCATCTCTTTCTATGTCACTCTTTGTCACTCTTTCAACTACCTCCTTTAGGAGGGGATGGGTCTACCTTAATCATGAAGCATTTGAGTTTTAGGGCTATCATGCCTAGAATTGACTTTAATGCTCCCTAAGATTAAGTGGGCTTAAGATTGCCAACTTCATCAAAAACTATCTTACAACAATGAACCATTCCTTGAGAAGCTACGGCCTTCAAAAAACCAATTCCAAATATGATTCTTGTTAGAAAGAGGTTGACTCTAACATTTGGCTCCGCCTATACCTTAATGGAGCACTTATTTCTTGTACATTCACTTGGTAATACACTTTCTGTTGTGTTGTTCTTCAAGTTGTTTCTTCTTCTTCTTCTTCTTCCTTGTATTGTTTGCATACTTTTCCAATCCTTGAACTCCAACCTTTGGTATTAGAGCAAGTCATCGCTTTCTTTAAGGCATCATTGACACCCTTTCAATTGCAATCTTAGGATCAAAGGAAAGTTGGTGAGTATACTTTGGGTCATTAGTAGCTCAAAACGTCTTTGCTATATAGTGTTGAAATTTTGATGTGGGCTCATTTATGTCATGAGGAAGGAGATAAGGAAGAGAGCTCACTCTCGCACTCAAAGAGGATCACACACACATATTGAGGCAAGAAAGAAAATGATCTTCTTCTTCTTCTTCTATTACATAAAAGGATTGTACGACAATGACGGGAAACAACAATACAACTAGTGCAATATATAAAGAATAGTACATAAGGAAAATCCTAATGTCCACAAATGAGTGAGCTGGCAAGAAAAAAATGTGCCATCACTCTCGGTAGATAAATCTTAGTAAAGCTCAATGAAGTATCCCTGACATATATCGGTGTGACCATTATACATGTCAGAGAAATGAAAAAGTGATATCTATCATCTTGGATCATCACATGTTGAGTTTATATGTCAACACTCCCCGTCAAGCTCAACATCATGTTCTCTAATCCAAGCATCTTCCAAAACTTCTTCATCTTCTCTACTCCAAGTGCTTTAGTGAAAATATTAGCAACTTTTTCTCTCTAATGAAGTGATATGTACCTCGATATGCTTTGTTCTAGCATGAAAAACAAGATTTTGTGCTAATTAATGCTGCTTAAATTACCACAATAGATGATGATCGGCTTTTGCATTTCCACACCTAAACCTACAAGTAGCATCTCTAACCATGATGCTTCACATGCTTCCATTGAAGCACCTCTATACTCAGCATTTATACTCGAGAAAGCAACAATGGGTTGCTTCTTTCTGCTCCATGTAATAGTTGCGCTCCCAATTGAGAATAGAAAGCCACTAGTAGATCTTCTATCTAGAATACGATCATCCCATTTTGCATCGATGTATCCATGAACCTGCAATCCAAGTTCCTCATCCAGGCTCTTTTTTGGACCACTTGAATCTCCATCAATGTCTTCAAAACCTATAGATGTTTTACTACTGACAGAAGGCTTTTCTTTACCTTTCTTTAATGTAATAGATGAATTTTTTGGATTGAAATTTCCATGCAATGTACCACTCCACTTATTTGAATTGGAAATATTCCTTGGGAATGCATCAGGCCCACTCAAAACTTGAGATTTTGCACTTGATTTTTTAGCATTTCCTTTGTCATTTGAGTCAAGATTAAGTCCTTTGGCATCTGCATAGAATCTTGACATTTCATCAAAAACCACATCTCTGCTTACCTTCACATGTCGTGTGCGTGGGTTATAGTGTTTATATCATTTTTGCTCAAGGGAGCACCCAATGAAAATACATTTTTCTTCCTTTGGATCAAGCTTCATCTCAACTCATCTAGAACATATACATATGCAATATAGTCAAATACTTTCATATGTGATAAGTTTGGCTTTTTACCAATAAACTTCTCTTCATAATGTATACAGCAATATGCACAACTTCTACCCAATAATGATGAGGCATATTCTTCTCCGCCATCAAGCCTCTTGCTATCTCTACCACTACAACACACAGGTCAGATATCAGCGCTTACATCAACGCTTCCTAGTTTTGTGAATTAAAAAAAAAAATTGAAAGTGTTGGTGAAGCGCCGCCAAAAGCGTTGTAACAGTAGCGTAGAAAGTTCCTATGCTTCTGGTTACATAATTTGTGTAGGAAATTTTGACAATTACGAATTTCTTAATGTTTTAAATTTGACAATTATGAATTTCTTAACACTGAAAATTCTAGCAGATGCAGACAACAAACATCGTTGAAATTTGTTGCATTTATAAGAAACTTTGCAACACAAAAAGTTGCAGTGCTTAGGGTACAAGTACAAGCACTGGAATTTCATGCACTAATTACCAGCGCATGCTAGACTTTCCAATGCCAAATTTTTGCTAAAATTTCTATCACTGTATTTTTTGGAAAAAACGAGAGAGTTTGCAATGTTGTGTAGCGCTCAAAATTTCAGTGGGAATGTTTCCACCATTTGATTTTCACGCAGAAAGTTGCAATCTTGTGTAAATACCAGTTTTCTAGAGAGTTATCAGTGCTATATAACGCTGCAAATTTCAATGCAAATTTTTCAGCGCTTTCCTCTGAGCGTTGAAGTTTTCAGCACTATGTAAATTGCAATTTAACTGAGAGTTTCTAGCTCTGCATAGCACTGGAAGTCCTCCCATTGCACCCAAATTGCAGTTTTATAGAGACGGTCTAGTTCTGTATAGCGTTGGAATTTCGTGCGGTCTTTTTCCAATGCTACAGCGCCACTGAAAATTCTAGCCTTACGTAGATACCATATTTTCAGTGATAAGTTTTCGCTGAAACTTCCAGTGCTATGTGTTTTTTGTTTTTTATGTCCAAACCATACATACACACACACACACACACACACACACATATATATATATATATATATATATATATATATATATATATATATATATATATGTATATATATATATATATATATATATATATATATACATATATATATATATATATATATATATATATATATATATATATATATGTGTGTGTGTGTGTGTGTGTGTGTATGTATATGTATGTATGTCTCTCTCTCTCTCTCTCTCTCTCTCTCTCTCTCTCTCTCTCTCTCTCTCTCTCTCTCTCTCTCTCTCTCTCTCTCTCTCTCTCTCTCTCTGTATATATATATATATATATATATATATATATATATATATATATATATATATATATATATATATATATATATATACAGAGAGAGAGAGAGAGACATACATACATATACATACACACACACACACACATATATATATATATATATATATATATATATACATATATATATATATATATATATATATATATATATATATATATATATATATATATATATATGCGTGTGTGTGTGTGTGTATGTATGTATGTATGTATGTATGTATGTATGTATGTATGTATGTATGTATGTATGTATGTATGTATGTATGTATGTATGTATGTATGTATGTATGTATGTATGTATGTATGTATGTATGTATGTATGTATGTATGTATGTATGTATGTATGTATGTATGTATGTATGTATGTATGTATGTATGTATGTATGTATGTATGTATGTATATATATATATATATATATATATATATATATATATATATATATATATATATATATATATATACTTCAATAAAATAAACAAATAGACAACACAAGCAAAAAGTTGTATGTATTAACAAGGCAAAGGTGACCCATAGTACAAGTTGGTTGTCCAAAGTACAAGACAAAGGAGATCCATAGTACCAGCTAGCTATCCATACACATGTTCACCTACGTCTACAAGAACCACTTGGATGCTCAACATCTTCGGGCCAAAGATAAGCATCCGCCTCACTTTCTAGAGCTTCAAACTTGCTCTCGTCCTCCTTTGAGGGAATGTAGGTCATGACTTCATCTTCGATCTCCATCCCCACAATGGATTCCCTTGCATGTGATGAGGGGCCACGTCTCTGCATTATGCATATGTGCATTACATCCATTAGCTATGAATTATTGTATTCTATATAGTGATTACATGCTTTGTTACTATGTAAACATCTTCCTTGGTGGGCGCAAAAACAATACTCTCTTTCTGCATTTCCCTCAGCAATTCTGCCATGCCCTTGTCATTCCCCTCTTCGTACTCCTTCTTTGTGGGTTTTCTCCCCACTATCTCTTTCTGATCACACCCACAAAACCACTAAGGAACGTTACAAAAAGACAAAAATGGGACACAACACAAAGTCTGAATTCAACTTACAAACTTGGCCTTGAAATGGGCCTTTCCTCCACTAGCCAATCGTGAAATCCCAGTTGTATTTTTTTTTATGTGACTGGCCTCCCTTTGTTGCTCCCATCAGTTGGGAAATGTCCGGCGCTCTTCATTCACTCTTCTCCAATCATCTAGAGATAGGCTTGTAGGCTTCAAACCACCTTCATCCATTGTGAATCTTGCCATACCACACCTGGTCTTGAGCACATGATTCATCATAGAAAGCATTGCTTTCTCCTTGCAATGATAGCTCTCGGGATTTGGGAATTCCCTGTGAAGTTGGCTAATCACTGCATTCTTACTCTCTAGGATGATGCCTCCAATCAGTAAGAATGTCGTCAGGGAAGTAAATCCACATTAACTCATGCATGCGAGCAATGACTTGCTTTCCTCTAGCATTTGACATAGGGGCATCATCCTCATCTATGTCATAATACAAAGTTTTGCACATGTTAAACAAAAGGGTCCAGTTTCGTATAAGTGAGTTGGAACTCAACATGCAGAGATAACACAAGTCGCTTTATTTACTCGTGGTATGGGGTTTCTGGAGACATTTCGATTGGCATGGTGATCGACATTGCAATCGGCATTTCTTGTGGCACTTCGTCTAGCATTGTGTGACCATTGGTGTTGTCAGCTCTGTGGTTTGTGGCATATCATATGTCCACTTGTTGATATGCTCATTAAGTTAGAGCTATGAATGAGGTCGAAATTCAAAATTATCATTAGTCTCTTCCTCCTACACAGTCTCCAAAGGCGTGGATGCTTTTTCTTTGCCGTCACCTAAACCAAAACAGTCAAAACACCCACCCAAGGTTGCCTTAGAGCTTTTGTCCTTCCCTTTCCTCTCAAATACACACCTTGTAGCCTCCTCCTCAAAAATCATCTTCACTCATAAGAGAGTACTTTCTGCTTCGTGAACTTCGAGAGGAGCTCCCGAAACGCATTTAGGAATGGGATCTTGAATGCAAGTGAGAGGGTGTAGTATTTTCAAGCTACAAAACAGAAAATGTAATCAATATCATGGATCATATAGTACATGCTATGGTACATGCATATGAAAAACATGATGGACGTACCGCCAAAGCAACCCGTGGCCACGCTATGATAGATCCCACAACATCTGCCAGCATGCATAGCTCTGGCTTGTGTGGTGGGGCATATGGGATATACATTGTCCCATTCAAGTACCAAACCACATTGACGCTAACATGGTCAGCTGGCATAGGCATCCCATGTACTGTGTTGGCAAGATCCATGCTCATAACGCAGCCTTTTGCCATGACTTCACCTCCGTCCAGCAAATCCACTGCATTGCCTACATTCAAGATCGGCATGCATGCTTGCAACAATAAAGATGAAGTGTATGGTCTGAGTGTATGATATGGGTCCTGCACAACCTGCTAAAATAAAGAGATGTGGACAGATGCCTGGAAGAGACAAGCGGAATACTACCTCAAGAGGGTCGGTTAGAGTGTATGATGCAAGTCCAATGAAAACCTACCAAACTAAAGAAACAATAATATTAAAGCTTTAGCATTTGAGAGCATGAGCACAAAAGAGATGCAAACAAATACCTGGAAGCAAGAAGAGGAAGCTAGCTCAAGAGGGTCGACCAAAATGTATGATCCAAGTCCAAGCATTAGGGGAAAAAATGAACCTTGCACGGGCCTTGTAAGGATCCCTAATATTTAGGGATTAAGCTTAATTTTGTTCTTGTTTAAGGAGACAAAGTGCATTTAATAGGGCACTTTTTAGTAGGCTGGAATAGGCTTTTTTTTGGGCTTTAGTAGGCCTCTCTCTTTCTTCTTCTAGAGAGAGAGAAAGAGAATCTACTTTCCACATCATCAAACTCGTACATGTATTTGAATAAAAAAATGAGTTTTTTTTTTAAGTCTCATTCTCAGTGTATATTAACTCAAAAGGGCCTATTTTTTAATATGTATGTTAGAAGTCACTTTTTTGGGCCCATTTCTTGAAGTTTCTTTTAGAAAAAGTACAATTTTCAAACTCCCTCCAAAAGTAAGTGCCACATCATCAAATCCGTGACTATGCTTCCCCCAAAAAATGACTTTTTTTAAATTTCATCATTTTCAGTCATACACAGTGGAAAAATACACTTTAACCCATACACATAGAAGAAAACACATTTTTTGAGCAAAACATATGCTTTAGAGTCCCTTGCAACCAGTTTTTCATCTTTGTTTTTGATATTGCTGGTCATTAGCAAAGATGGTGTTGACATGTATCACAAACTTCACAGTCGAACGTCCACATGCTCGTGCATCAACAAGAATCCATGTTCGTGTGCCTAGAGAGTTTGCTCCAAATACACGATGCAACAATGATGTCAATTCTCAAAATGAACGTCGTGCAGCTGGAGAAAAAAGTATTGATCTTTGGGCTCATGGTTCACTATATCCTCTTGATCCAATATCTTCTTACCATCCAACATTCCATAACCTCTCAACTTTACTTCAGCTCATTGGTGCGGGTGAAGCTGGACTATTAGGTTACTGCAAGCGATTATCTACACATTCACTTGCTACTTCTAAGTATTGGTTCCAACAATATCACATCCATCATATGAGGGTGGTCATTTTAGAAAGCACAATCATATCTTTACAAAAACAACTTGTAGATTTGGAGCAGGATATTGAAGCAAAACAAAGCACAATTTCAAAGTTAACTGCCAATCTCCAGCAGCTGAAAGAGACTCCACTTGGTATGAGACATAGGAAAAGAGCATTGTCATCCTTTCAAGCACTTTCAAAAGGTGGTGGAGCACGCAAACGACATATATATGCAACAAGGTGAGTATTTGTTTTACTTTTATATGTTTTAATGAAGATTTGTAATGGAATCTTTCATTGTGTAGGTCGTTTATTCAAGACATAACTGCTTCATCAACAACAAAGGACCAATTGAAGCTGATGAATAGCTGTATAAACACCAAAGAAATCACTTCTGCTTTACACTCACGCATAGGAAAGTGTATTAGAGTTGTTGTTGAAGATGAGTTTTCAAAGAAATTAAAAAACCTTATCACAGTGCAAGATGTGCAGGCAATATGTGACGAAGCGGGCATCAGTAGAAATGGGTATACTGCAATGTACACCTTTCTCAGGCAAGCCTTACAATCACAAGGTATTTCTCAAAGTATATTTCCATGCCCATATAAAGTGTATATCAATAAAAAAACTTCAAATGAGGATGTGGCTCATACTATTGGACAATATTTATTCATAGAAGAAACTATGCCTGCCTCTGTTTATCATCCAAATATTCCCAAGAAGCAATAAAAAATCATATCTACACAAGGATTTACTTACACTAAATTCAACAATATATTTTTGGATCTTTAGAAGCTTCAACAAGCAATGGTTCACTTTTATAGTTCAACAATCAAAGGTACCCCTACTACATTTTATTTGGTGTTGAAGTTTTATTGCATTCAAGTGGCATATTAAGATAATGTTTTCTCCTTTGTGCACACTGTAATGTTAAGTTAAAGTTCATACTGAAGCTTGATGAGTGTCAAATCATAAAGGGTCAGCGACTAGAAAGGTTGAGTGTGACACTAATGAATGAACTTATGGACCATGCAATGAGTGATGAAACTTTAGGAAGGAGGGATCATTTGACTTACAGTGTGCAATCAGAGAGAGATATCTGGTGGTTAGGTGTTATAGAAGTTCCCAAAGAAACAAACAATGTTATTTCGTGGATTTTTAGTAAGACTCCATGGATTACAGAAGTAATCTCTTCTCAAATACATGGGCAAAAGCTTCTTGTAGATGATATAGGTGAATTTGAGGTAGATGGCATTTGGGTGGAGACCTTAAGAGTATAAAATGCATGTTAGGTTGTAAACAAGGAGTATGTTCTCTCTATCCTTGCCCATATTGTACACAAGGTTACAAAGGATCTGAGAGACAGTCTAAACCTGCAAGGGCATTGATGAGAGTTGATAACTCTGAAGAAATTGATGAAACAGACTCATCAAATCACAGGGAATGGGAGATATCACTTTTGAGGTGTCCAATGTTACAGAAACCGACTCATGATAAAATAAGCAATGATTGGAACCCCATTATCCCATTTCCATTAGTTTCACTTTTGTACTTTGCATGCGTTCATGAGGATCTTTGATAGGCTTTTGAAGCTCCATGTTGAATATGCATTTGCAATGAAACCACTAGAGAGGTCTACAATAGCAATCCAAAAAATAAAAGATCTTTTGAATTCTATAGGTTGTCATGGTGGCCACGTATCTTTAGTTGTTAAGAAGTATGGTGAGTCTCAAGAGATTTTACAACAAGTTTCAATGACTGGGAAGAAGGCAAGACGTTTCTTTAAAAGAGATGTGAATAGTCAAGATGATGGGAAATGGGAGCTTTGGAAGGACCTCTCTTCAATTACAACAGACAATGATAGTCAGGTTGATCTCATTAACAAGCGAAAGAAGGTTTGGTCATCGTTCGATCAATTGTTACATTTGATGTGTTTGGTTTCCACTAATGCTTCACAACGAGAATTATTCCAAGTGACTTTGAAGGAGTTTACACAGTCATTCATCTTATCTTGGGAAAAAAGCAACATTACACATTACATAGTAAGTTTCGCTTACATTTTTTTATTTGGTTTTAAACACTATGTGTATATCTTATTGACCAGATCATAGCATATTCTTTTTGCACATGGAGCATATTTTATGAATCGATATGGGTCACTGGACATTTTTAGTACACAAGGAATGGAGAAGTCACATTACAGGGCTAGAGTTGTTTACTTTAAAAACACTCGTCATGGGGGTGGTCTACTCCAATCAAACTATTTAGAAGAAATGTTCAATTGGTTTTTTCGTGCGACATTCGCTAGAAAATATATAATGGAACGAGCATGTGAGTCACAAATAGCAAAGATTACACGAAAGCTACAACATGATATTGCAAGAAAGAAGTGGATGTCATCGTCAGGACCCGTACATCATGCCCAATGGCGTGCACAAAAAGTCCGCGAGGGTTCTGCTTGGAAATAGTTTCCAAACTCTGAAAATGCATTATTCTTTTCTTGGTTTTTATAACCCCTTTCACTTCAAATAAAATTTTATTGTTTTTGTGAAAATAATTTTAATGTCTTAAAACTAATTTTTATCCATTTTAATGTGAACAGGACAATTTTAAGTGAAAGCCTATAAATAGAGGTGTCCTTCCTCATTTTACCACTTTACAACCTAAGAGAATGGCACGCACAAAGCAGACTACTAGGAAGGATCATGTCGTCTATCCTAGCCATGTGCAAGGTACTCAGCGCCCAACATGGATGACACCCCACAAGAAGCATCCAACCACAAGCCACTCTTCCAGACGAAGCTCGGGTGCAGGTACACAATATGGTAGTATTCCATCGCGGGGGGATGAAGCTTCACCAAAGAGGGATGTATCTCAAAAAATAAATGATTCCCCTCCCCCATCTGATGATGAGCCCCCAATCAGGACACCAATGGAACAATGATGATATCCTCGTGAACCATCGAGTAACACAAGGAGGCAAGGCACTCCCCCAGGACAAGGACAAAGACCAACCCATGAAGAAAGAGAGCAAGGTCGGGCAGAGGAAGCAAATGATGAGGCAGGACCATCTAGGCGTCCTCCAAGAAGAAAGAAGAACTACCAACCATGTCGTAGACCACAACCCAACATCCCCCCAAATGCAAGAGCACCACAAAGGCGCAGAAAGCAAACCAGAGCCTTTGCAGAGATTCGACACTATCAAAAGTCTGTGGAGCTTCTTATTCCTCGAAGGTCATTTGCAAGATTTGTGAAGGAAGAGATCCAACTCTATTGCATTGGACTTCGTATCCAAGGGATAGCCATTGAAGCTCTCCAAGAAGCTGCAGAGGCATATCTTATATCAATGTTGGAGGACTCTAACCTATGTGCCATCAATGCAAAGAGAGTGACAATACAACCTAAAGATTTGCAGTTAGCTAGGAGAATTAGAGGGAATAACCCTTAACAAAAATTTGTACTCCCTTGTTTGGAGAACCTTTTGTATATCCCGTATGATGAATATTTTGTAAATCCCAAATGATGAATATAATCTTTGTTTTCTCATATTTGCTCTTCCAAGTGTTTATCTCTTACTGTACATGTTTTGAAGTTTATTTCTCCTATGTTTCTAGGTGTCTTTTTCCAGTACCTCTTTGAATTGTGTTTCATAGTTGTATCATTCTTTTTTCTGTACTTGTTGTAAGTGGTAATGCTATTTAATGCATTTCATGGCTTGGAAATGCCAAAAAAAGGCCTGCCACAGAAATGCGGGGATGGGCCCTGCAAAACTTTTGCAGGTCCCATCCCCACGTTTGTGGGAGGCCATTTTTTGGCATTTCCAAGCCATGGAAACACATGCCATGCACATTGGGGCATATGATTGGCACATGCCATTGCCATACTTATTTACTACTCCATGCTTATATGCACTCAAAGGAGTCTTAACTTTCTCTAATCATTGCACATAAGAAGAGTCTTCAACAATTCCCCAAGTGAAGGTGCTAATTGAGGGAGATAGACCATCAATATAGCTAACCTAGTGCATAGGATGGCCTAGGAATGCAAAAAAAAGGCCTGCCACAGAAACGCGGGAATGGGCCCTGCAAAAGTTTTGCAGGGCCCATCCCCACGTTTCTATGTCTGGCCTTTTTTTTGCATTCCTAGGCCATTGCAATCATTTTGGGCAACACAAATTACAAGAAATAATGGAAAAAGAATGATTAAACTGTGCAAAAGTTATGAGATTGTCAAAAACCATAAAGATATAATAGATTGAATGCACATGGAAATTGGAAAAACAATAATTGGTATTATAAAGTTTTTACAATTGGCTCTTGGCCTTGAGCCTCTCCACTACATTCTTTCTTCTTTGAAAAGATAGTGGCGATTGGTAAGTCAAAACTGATTTTGATATTAACTGAGGGTCTGTCAATCCAAGACCTAAAGCTATTCCTATTTGACCTAATACTTTTCCTCTAAAGTTAACTCCTAGGGTAGTAAGGGCAAGGGACTTCCTAACTAGAAATATACAATTGGTCCCTTGCATTATTGTAGATAGGCACAAAACTTTGCTCAAGGCCTTCAGACACCAAGTCATGAAGTGTCCTTGAGGGGAAAAGTCCTTGTGGATTATGACAAAATCTTCCTTTGGCAATTTTCCGATGTATTGTGCCAAGGCAGAGTCATGGCCCCGGGAAACACGGTCACCACCACTCCTTGCTGCAAATTTATCCACTTCAATTGTTTCCTGCACATAGACAATCATAAAATTAAATAGATACATCTTGTATGAATATGAGACAACCATAAATGTCAGTAGAGACTTACATCTTGAAGCCTATCTTCATCCTCTCCTCTTCCCATTGCATCTAGTGGGATCGATGAACGGGCCATGCCACTTTGCTCCACAACAGGGGATGTTGGAATCTTCTTCTCCAAAATTCTTTCCCTTGCTGCGGCCAGATCTTCTTCAGTGGCATCTTGGTTGGCATGGCTCAAAATCTCTTCACACACAAACGCAATGGTGTCTGCAACTGAATCACCAAGTGGAATTGTTGCCTTTTCGATAATGTCAGAAGTGTTGTCCATGGGAACATCTGAGGTTGAGCAAAAAATACTAAGGCATTCGTCGAGGCGTAGACCAAATGCCTTCTCAATATCTTGCAGGAACAAAAATTCCTCTCCGTCGACAAGCACAACTGAAAACATTTCCATTTCTACCTCTGGTAGAGTGGGTTCCACGGGTTCTAAGTTGGAGGGTCGATTGTTCTCTGTATTGGCTTCCTTTAATTTGTCCACTACTCCTTGAGGAAATTCTCTGGAAATTTTTTGACTCTCTTCAATTAGGTTGAGAGCTTCTGTCTAAGGTTCCTTCTTGTCATCTATAAAACCCCCAATAACAAGATGGGGTAGGTCCATGGGTGAAGGTTCAGGCTCCTCATTCACCAAAAATATGGTTGTTGCTACGTAGGAAAGATATTTTCTTCCCATTTTCCTTTTCTTATTTAATTGTTTGATTAAGGGCACTGTGTCATCTAACAGGTGCCCTGAAGCCTCTGCAATAGCCATGAAACGCTTTAAGCGTTTTGCAAACGCCTCATCTCCTTTATGAATGTAGAAAAACAGGTCACAGGGGACCCATTTACACTCATATGTTGGAATATCTATGGCATATCTTAATATATAGAATTCCAGAAAATCTGTGATCTCATCGATCACATCGAAGTTCATAGCTATTGTCCCTTCAAGATTAGGGACTCTACAGACTAGGTCATACAAATCCGTACGACCATTGTATTCTGTAGTTTCCAAAAACTCCATGAATAGATCTCGAGGAGATTTCATGGGAGTGGAAGTGCTAGTAGCCATTGCTTGCACTCGAGAATTCTAGAGGCTTGTAGTGTGTGCTTTCTAGCTCTTTGAGAGTGCAAATGTGAGAAATGAGCACATAGAAACATTTTTATAGCACTTTCAAGTTTTTAAACTGACTGGGTCCACTTTTAAAAGTATAGAATAAAGAAGTGCAAATCAAAAGTGTTTCTGATGACAAAATAATGCACAGAAAAAAACATGAGCAACCACATTTCAAAGTATTGAACAGACTTTTTGACATTCCAAAAGTTTTGAAATTAGCATTACAGAGAAGAAGGTATAGACAATATCTAACATGAATCAATTGTCCTACTTTTTACATGGTTCTTGAAAGTGCAAAAACCATGAGATACAATGACTAGGGCCCAAGAAGTGACATTATCAGGTTGCAAAAGAACTATGACAATGAGAGTTCTGTTCCATCTTTGCTCCAATCTACAGGGACTTTCATTTTGTATTCCATTCTTCTGCCCACCTGTAATCAATTTGCAAGAAATTGAAGCTATTAGAGTAAAATAAACAATAATGAAAAGATTACTTTAACAAAAGCATGAAACATTTATCACCTTATGTCCTTGAATTTTGAATTTGGATTGAGTTAGTCCTTCAAACCCCATAATCATCAAGTTTTCTCTCAGATTAGCCAAGCTCCAATGATTATTCAGTAAAATAGTTTCTGTTTCATTGTTGGGCAATCTAAGCTTTAATTCAAATGAATGCAAAGATCCCTCTGAACTTTGAAATGGTATCCATTTGCCAAGTTTGCACATCTAACAATCATAGTAGAATCTAATGTATAATGAAGAACGTTGTTTCAAATATCGAAATCCTATACCTGTTCCACCTATTTTACAAAGATATTTATCACCTTTTGCAATTCCTTCCATCAAACCCCAATTTTCACCAAGAAGACTTTCGACTTGCTCATATGTGATATCTTTACACATGAACATGGTGGAAGTCTCTTGGAATGAGAATCTTTGGAATAAATATACAAAACAATGAATGGGAAAAGACCAGTGCAAACCTACAGACCTAGACACCTTTGTGAATTTCAAAGAGTTATGTATATCCATTACCATCTTTTGCTTCAAAGATGATACGGACCATATATCAGGTTTTGGCCACTCCAAGCTAAGAAGAGAATGTACTTCAATTCTCTCTAACCTTCCAAAACCATTCATTGTAGAGGGTACAACATATCTATGTGTGTAAAAGAAAACTCTATCATGGTAAAGTTGAGCACGAGATATATTTGGAAAGACTAGTGCACCAACATCTGCATGCAATGCCTGGAAAGTACCTGTAAGACTATGAAGTGGTTGCTCTTCCACGAAAGTAGAAGGAAATATATCTGAAACAAACAAAAACATATCTAAATAGTTCAAAAATATATCCGACACAAGAAAACATAAAATATTGTAGAGTAATACTTACAATTCACAGGATATCTCATACTACTAGAGTTTTGAACTTTCATAGTTGCCATTGTAAAAACATGTTGTACAATAGCAACCATCCCATTGTCTCTGTGCTTCTTGAAGCCAAGTAACTTTCCCTTCCAATGAAGATCTAAGTTTCCATGATCTCTAACTCGATGAGGCCCAACTCTAGAGGGCTGCATGTAGACCCATGCACCTTTAGAGTACTCATGTGATAGCCACTGTCCATCTGTGGCTTTGATATTGTGACATCTTAATGTGAGGATTTCATCTTTTGGTCGCCTGGAAGCTTTAGATGTTGCCATTGAAGCTAAAGGTCTTCAAGCTACAACAATAATTCGAGATAGGAGATGCAGGTAGGTTGGAGTGTAGAAACAGGAGCTTCAATGGTGTGCTACAAAGTGAAAGTAGTGGGAAAAGATGACTTTTTGGGACCTGGGTATGAAAATGTGAGGTTTAGGAGGGAAATAACTCTTTTTTGAGTATTTTTGAAAAAATCCATTTTTTTCAACTCAAAACATGCACAGATTTTGAATTTGGGGTCAAAAAGAGTACTTTTGACCCTAAAAAGTAATGGGGGTCCATTTTCAGGTGTTATGATGAGTTTTTTAACTTTTTAGAAATTTTGAATTTTTGGGCCCAACTGAGTTACGAGATTCCTTCTCTCTCTAGAGGCAGCTCATTAAATAAGGGAGAAATATGTCCCCTCTCCCCCCTTCAGCCTAGTATTTTATAGGGCATAGATTGTGGCCACTACCCTCTTCTGATTGGTCCATCACTAATCACTCCTTAATCTAAAAGGCCCATTCAAGGTTCATTTTTTCCCCTAGTGGGGAACCTGTGAAAATAAAGATACAATAATTTTTTGAGTTTTAGCATTTGAGAGTGGGATTGAGTCCAGGGAAATCTACCAACATAAAACTTGGTAGACATTATCACTGCAAAATGTCTTTGACATATATAAAAATGGCAAAACACTATCACTACCAACATAAAATGGGAAACATTATCATTGCAAAATGTCATATTTTTTATACATGCGCAAAAAAATATCATTCATTGCATGGTGTGGACACTTCATCTATACAAATGTCCCCTTAAGAGACTTCTAAGACTAGCTCTAAATTGATTCCTTAACTAGTATTGGTTACGCTATCATCATTATTTCCATTAGATGAACAATCATCCCTTTCATTTGAGGAATCATCACCTGAAATCCCATCCTTACTCATGCACATGTCCCCTGATGATGCAATAGGATGTAGTTGGCCACTTGTAACATCATTCGGTTGATGTTCCTCTTCCACAGTTTCTCTAGTTAAGACTTCATCCACTCCTCCCTCTTCAAATATGTGTCGTGAATGAGGGGCAGTTTGAATAACATACCACCACCTCATATTTGGATGTGTGGGATAGAATATAACCTTGCAAAGCACATTTACACGAATGATATCAATACTCAAAACAAAAAAAAATAACAATTGAACCTATGTACCTTCTCGTATTGATGGGGGGAAAACAAATGTGTCATTTTGGCCTCTCCAAATGGCATTGGAATCAACAGTATAGAGTCCACATTGTTCATGGCATACAGTGGCATTTCTTCCCCCCCTTGATCACTTTAAACCATTTCACATCTAGAATGAAATGTGAGAATCTTCTATAGTTCACCTCTCTAATATCTTGTATCACTCCAAAGTAATCAAGACGCACTTCATCAATGCTAGTGTTGCTTTTGTCCTGATCAAATGTAGCCATCACTCCACAATCATATGTTTTGTGATTCTTGTGTATTTGTGCCACTCAAAAATGACTACCTTGTGACCATAACGCATTATATTTGCGATATTGTATACAAGACAACCAGAATCAACAAATTGGCTAAAGCAGTACAATTGTACAACACTCAAAGAAAAGTATACATGCCAGTCTGGACCAAATGCATACTCTTTCTCATCAAGGGAGACTATTTCACCACTTGCTTTTGCACTTGCAATCTTTTCTTGAAGCCATGATGCACTCATACTCTTTGGAGGAAGACTCAACGAATCTGGATAGGGAACATCCCTATTTGTTGGGTTCCATTCTTCTCGAGCCTGAATCTGTTCTTGCCTTGGTTTATGGTACATTTCATACCAACTTTTCATGATATCACTATTCATCATACAATAATTACTAGATGCATCTATAGACCATTCTAACTGTATATAATAATTTCTTTGCATCTGTTGGAGAATATTATGTGCTTAATTTGTGGTCTCTCTATTGATATGTGTGTAGATATATCAACATTCATTACTTACAATAGCACACATGAAAAGTAGTGTGTGTGTGAAATGCAATCGTCATATTAGTAGCAAGTATCTGCTGCAATCAATGAGTGAATGAATGCATTTTTCTATGTGTGTGTGCATGCGTGGATGCATGTGCACATGTGTGGGTGAGAGAGAGAGAGAGAGAGAGAGAGAGATTAGAGTTAGATAGTTAAAAGGAGATAAAGTTAGGATGATAAATATGACAAGTTATTTTTTTCCTAGTGGGTTGGGCGGGGGGTACATGAATGTGTAGAAAATCTGATGGGGAGCTAAGTGGGAGAGGATGTGGGAGCATGTATGGGAGCTTTTTAAGCTTGTAACTTCTCTATCATAGCTTTTCGTATCCCAACCAGCGAGGTTGGGGGTACATGAAATGTACCTCTTCTTAGGAGCTAAATGGGAGAGGACATGAAATGTACAGAAAAATCTCTTCTCAGGAGCTAAATGGGAGAGGACATGGGAAGATGTATGGGAGTTTTTTATGCTTGTAACTCTTCAATGATAGCTTTAACACCAAAGTAGACAAACCTTTTACCTACAAGAGGCAGAGTGCCTCCTCGCACCATATATAGCTATAGACAACCCATTCACCTATAGAGGTGGAGTGCCTCCTCGTATCTTCTAGAGCTTCTTATTTCTTTATCTTGCATTAAGTGGGGCCTAAAGCCTTAGTGATGTAGATGGTTGATCCCTTGACTCGACGTGCTTGCTTTAATTTCACAATGGTTCAAACCCCCTTGGTATTGGAAAAGAAAAAACATTCACTACAACATATAAGTTGGTATACTGGCACCTATACCAGTGCAAATACACGACACTATTTTTGCCCCATCGCGAGTATAAGCGTTGCTATGCATGCTGGTACTATATCATTGGTATGAACGTCGATATCGATGCCGGTATCAAGATGCACCATCGGTATACACATTAGTATAAGTGCCGATATTTTCTTGGAAGTACTGATGCTCATGCCAATGCTTATATCGACGACCAAATTGGCAAACTTTTTTGGGGCAAAGTGTGTTGTCTCTTTTTGTAGCAACATTGCCATGCTATTGTGTAGCAAAAGATAATACGCTATGCAAAAAAGATACCGAGTACATGTAACATTTACTCTAGTGGTTGCTAATCTAGTGTTTAGATGACCAGTAACCAAAATACGATTTGATAAAGAAAAACACTATCAGACACAAAAGAGATGAGAAAAATAAACCATGAACAATGTCCAAAAGTGCAATAAAAAGATATATGTTCCATGAATAAACCATGTACAAAAGTGTGGCAAACCATTGGCATATATGAGCCAAATACAAAATTCAGCAAAGCACTCCTATATAGGAACCAGATAAAAAATTATTCCGCACCATTGTCATATATGATTGTAATACAAAATTGTGGCAAAGCATTGTCATACATATGCCTAGAGGAATCAAAGCTTTATACCTACAATCCTGTAACAAAGCATATGTGTGAAATGAGACAAATTGACATGATATTTATAAACAATAACTAAAAACACCAAAACAAGCTCATAAGCTCACCTCATCATAGATGCTCCCATGAAATGACTGCACCGTTTCCTTGCAAGTCCTCCAACAGTGCAGACAATCCATGATGATATCCACAAGCCTCCTTGGTTCACGTCGGAGAATGACCCACTGCCAACTCTTGTAATAAATATGCAAAACATTAGATGAACATACATGATGTGCTTAATAAAAGAAAATTCAATAATCAAAATGATACTTACAAACTCGTAATGCATAGTGTCATATCCATCGCTATCCAAATATGACGGTCCAAGCATATCTATACATGCAGCCGCTGCATCTTACTGTTGACGATATTGGTCAAGAATATGTTGCTCCTTATCGTGAATCAATTCCCACTCCTCAACATCTAACCATACAGGCCTCGATAAGCCTTCTCTAAAAGCATCACGAGCCTTGGACCGTCGATGGGACAACACCCCACGTGCCGTATGCTCAATCCACTTGGAGTTGATAATAGGATGCGCAAGTGCTGACCGGTACTCCTGATAGATTGAATTTGTGATATAATTTTTGGAATCTTTATCGTGTTCACTCCATTTCAACATGACAGAATGTCCAAACTGTATGGAGCAAAGCTATCGTATGCACTAACACATAGACTTACCAATTGCATCCATCACCGGAGCTCCATCACGTATATGATACATCTTGGAGTCATCATGGTCATGAGCACCCCAAGGTGTATGTGGAGATGCCATCTCATCCCATGTGGAGATGTTAGGACATTTAATATATGATACATTAATTTATATATTCTAATTTTAATTCCAAAACCCTAAGTTTTATGTTTTATATATTTGATTATATATATTAATATTAATCCTAAAAAACTATTTTTTTCCTAATTTTTTACATATTTAATTATATATATGTAAAAATCCTAAAAATCCTAAAGACATATTTTTATATACATTTAATTAAAATACATACATTTAATTAAAATTAATATTAATATATTAATTTTAGTTAATATTAATCCTAAAACTTTATTTAGGATATGTTTGTATGTAAAAACCCAAAAATCCTATTTTTTTTATAATATATATATATATATATATGTATATATATATATATATACCCTAAAAAATTTAAAGATCTATGTATGTGAGCATGTGTATGCATATGTGTGTGTATGTACGTATGCATATGCATGTGTGTATGTATACGTGTGTGTGTATGTATATGTATGTATATATGTGAGTGTGTGCGTATATATGTGAGTGTCTGTGTATATATATATATATATATATGAGTGTCTATGTATATGTCTATATGACTACATGCATGCATATGCATGTGTGTATGTAATATGTATGTGAGTGTGTATGTATATATGTGAGTGTGTGTGTATATATATGTGAGTGTATGTGTATATATATGTGAGTGTGTATGTATATGCATGTGTGTATGTACGTATATGTGTGTATGTATATGTGTGTCTATGTATGTATGCATATGCATGTGAGTATGCATATGTGTGTGTGTATGTATGTATATGTGTGTATGCATATGTATATGTGAGTGTGTATATATATGTGAGCATGTATGTAATATGCATGTGAGTATGCATATATGTGTGTGTATGTAATATGTCTGTGAGTGTGTATGTATATATGTGAGTGTGTGTGTATATATATGTGAGTGTGTATGTATATGTATATATGAATGCATGCATGCATGTGTATGTAATATGTATGTGAGTATGTTTATGCATATGTGTGTGTGTGTATGTATGTATGTATGTATGCATATGCATGTGTGTATATATACATGTGTGTGTGTGTACATGTATGTATGTATTGTGTGTATACATGTGTGTGTATGTATCATGCATATGTGTGTGTGTATGTATATGCATGTGCATGTATGTATATGTGTGTATGCATATGTGTGTATGTATGTATGCATATGCATGTGAGTATGCGTATATGTGTGTGTATGCATATGTGTGTGTATGTATATGCATGTGTGTATGTAATATGTATGTGAGTGTGTATGTATATTTAACATATTCACATATAAGGGTGTAACAATGGCAATTTTTTTAGTGCCTTTGTCGTAATGGATAGATAATGAATAGAGGACCCAACAAAATCTTCACTTTACAGATGTTTCAAAAATGAATTGTAATTCATTTTTTAGTGAAAACAAGCTAGCAAACTTTCATGTTGGTATACCTTCAGATGACTTGGTTGCCCCTCGTGGAACTCGTCGCTTGAGGGGGAGGTGATATCATGGGCACAAAGGAAATCATCATGAACATTAGATTCCATGTGTCTTTCTATAACTCATTATTGGTTCAAAATTAGGAGAAACCAATGCTACCATCATGCCTAGAACGTGCAAAATCCCTAAGATCGATTATCTACTTATTTTACTTTGACATCTAAAGGTCTTGTTTTGGATTGTTGGCATCATCAACCAGTAACCAATCTTGAACACCTATATAAGGAGGGCTTCACCACATACATTCTCAATCTTTCCAATGCTAGTCTTGGGAGCTCAATGAGTCATAATCTCCAAGTAAGTACTTTCCAAGTTCTAGTTCGAATCTTGTTCCCTGTTCTAGCCTTGTTTAGTCTAGTATTTTGGGCATCCCATTTATTTCTTATATTTAGTTAATCTCCCTCAAGGGGTTTCTTGTAATCTAGATATTTTATCATCTTGGGTTTTTGGATCTCTTGCATCTTGTCTAGTTTAGTTATCCATACCTATTTGTCTTGGGTGGTTGACTTCTTGTAATAGTTCTCTATTCTTGTATTATTTCCTTTGCAAGGGTGATCTTGTAATCAAAATCATATTTTTAAAATCTTGTTCAAGTATAGTTAGAGGGCACAATCTAGTGTTGCCTTGACAAATAGAGAATGGTAGGTGGCTGTGTATTCTTGGTATTGCTTCCTTGTTTGAGATGCCTCTTCCTCTTTCATTGAACAACTTGGTATGGAGAGTCTCAATTTTTCCACCATTCAAAAATGAAAGGAAAAAAGTTCCCATGGTGGGACGTTTATTAGATTATAGGATAGATTAATCAAACCATAGAATGAAAAACTCGGGGGTTGTTAAGAAGATTCTACCTAATCAAGATGCAACTATCTTTGACAATTGACATCATTCATCTTTTGAAAGCACGCCAAGTTTCCATGGAACTAATAATTGAAAAAAAAATCCAACCGTCGAACTCCTAGGGTGGTTTCACACAAGTTGTAGAACAAATGTAAGAAATATTTAAGTTCCGCCTAGAGTATTGTCACTGCTCTATTCTCTTGATCAAAGATGATGTCGAAGGTATCACATCGAACTGTGCTATGGAATATTGTAGTCAAGCCGGAAAAAAATGGCAACTTTGAAATTGGGTAGAGTAGTGCAATGAAAATGCATTCTTTGTATTTAATTCCATGTTATTATTTATCTATTGAGACTGAATCATACACGTGAACTTATGTATTGTTTGCTCAATGAAACATTTAGAGTACACAATATTATTTCTTTTGAGAACTTTTTGAAAGATAATTCTTCACTTGGCCGATGCTTCTTCCTCTTTAGTTTTTACGTGCAACAATAATCTTTCTCCCCCTTCAATCTCACTCCGAGGTTGGATAGGTGCTATGTGAGTAGAAACCTTAATTCTTTTTCTTGCCTTTAAGACTTTGGTCTTTACTAGTATCCACTCTTTTAACCACCTCCCATCTCTTTCTCTGTCACTCTTTCAATTTCCTCCTTTAGGAGGGGATGGGTCTACTTTAAACATAAAGCATTTGAGTTTTAGGGCTATCAGGCCTAGAATTGACTTTAATGCTCCCTAAGATTAAGTGGGCTTAAGATTGCCAAGTTCATCAGAAACTATCTTACAACAATGAACCATTCCTTGAGAAGCTACGGCCTTCAAAAAACCAATTCCAACTATGATTCTTGTTAAAGAGAGGTTGATTACCCTAATGGATCACTTATTTCTTGTACGTTCACTCGGTAATACACTTTCTATTGTGTTGTTCGTCAAGTTGTTTGTTCTTCTTCTTCTTCCTTGTGTTGTTTGCATGCTTTTTCAAACTCCAACCTCATTAGGAAAGAAAGTGAACCCTACATGGGCCTTGTAAGGATTCCTAATTTTTAGGGATTAAGCTTAATCTTGTACTTTGTTAAGGGGACAAAGTGCATTTAATAGAGCACTTTTTGGTAGGCTAAACTAGGCTTTTTTTTAGGTCGAGATAGGATCTTCTCTCTCTTGTGCACAAAGAGAGAGAGAAAAACCACTTTCCACCTCATCAAATCCGTCCATATTTATGAATAAAAAAATGACTTTTCTGAAAAAGTCTCTTTTTCAGCTCTTCTTTATTCAAAATGGCCCATACTTTTACGTATATGTCAGAAGTTACTTTTTTTAATCTTGTTTTTATAAAATACTTTAAAAAAGCATACTTTTCAAAATCCCGCCAAAAGTTTATTGCGACATCATCAAAGTCGTAACTTTGGTTGCCCCAAAACATGAGTTTTTGGTTGCCCCAAAAACTGCTTGCTCAACGCTACTCTATGCCGCAGTCCTATGCCGATCCTGATATGCAAGGGGTCCAAGCTCTACCACGCGGGAAGCCCAGGTATCAGAGTAACTTTTCAGAGGCAGACAAGGCAGCTCTCTGCGTCTGCAAGGCATACGTTTCTAAGAACCGAAGAGGAGCTCTAAGCTCCTGGAACACAGTTGCCCGAACTTCATCTCAGAAACGCAAGTTTAATTGTTGCCCACCTTGCCTTTCGAGCTCACAGCGGGCTCAAACCGGGTTCCATGAATATGGCGCCGAGAAGTGCCTCGGCACTCCTCCGAGAGTGACAGGGGGATTTCAAGCGTCTACAAAAGTGACAAGAGACAGATACCTGCTCAGTGCCGGGGTTAATAATAAAGATCAATTTGCCAGAGCTGAGAAAGAGGCACTGCTTTTGTTCAAAGCAAGTATTTCCGAAGACCCGCTTGGGATTCTCAGATCCTGGAGCTTATCAGGTTCTTCGTTTCCGTGCAATGGAAGTTGGGCGGGAGTGGGCTGCGATTCCGGAGGTCGTGTAGTTTCCCTTGATCTCCATTCCTGCGACTTGACAGGCCACATCAGTCCTTCACTTTCCAATCTTACCTTGTTGGTCCACCTCAACCTCTCCATTAACAGCTTAGTTGGTCGAATTCCTCCTGAGCATGGTTCTCTTGCCTTCCTTACTACCCTGGACCTCAACCAGAATAGCCTTACAGACACCATCCCACAAGAACTAGGTAACTGCTCGTCGCTTGTATTGCTTGACCTCGGTACCAACCTGCTGAATGGGACGCTACCCTCTTCTCTTGGCCAGCTGTCCAGCCTATATAAGCTTCAGCTTCATAATCTCCCTAACGTGACAGGTCCAATACCTAGGCAATTTGGCAACCTGACTAATATCATGTACCTCTATTTGGGGAGCAACCAGTTGACAGGCAGAATACCAGCTGAACTTGGAAATCTTCAGAAACTAAGAGAGCTTTATCTCATGCTCAATAATCACTACAAGAAAAAGGGGGGCGTAGCGACACCCTCGAATCGGGAAAAAAACGAGAACCGTCGTTTATGTGACGAAGTCGTCGCATAAGCGACGGTAGGAATTTCGGATTTTTTTTTTTGCCCAAGCCGCGTCGCATAAGCGACGCTACATAAAAAGCGTCGCTATTATCGTCACTGAATAGCGACGAATTTAATGACGTTGGCGAACTGCAGAGCATCGCATATGCGACGCTCTGGAATGTAAAAAAAAAGTTTTGATTTCTCCCGGCACAACTTGGACGCGAGCAAGAACAGAGAGATCGAGAGAGAGAGAGAGAGAGAGAAAGAGCGCGCGCGAGAGGGAGAGAGAGAGAGCGAGACCATTGGCAGGTATGCGCACACACACACACTTACACACACATACATATGTACACACACATACGCATAGACACACACACACACATACACACAAATACACACACATACACACAAATACACACACATATACACACATACACAATGCATAATGCATACACATACACACATGCACACATAATGCATACACATGCACACACATATACATGCACACACATAATGATGCATTCACACACATACACATGCATACACACATAGACACACATATAGAATTACACATCCAAACATATATGCAAATACATGTATATGCACATCCACATGCATGCGCATTCACATGCATGCACATGGATGCAAATGGAAATGCATCCACATACACATGCATGTTTCATACATATACACATGCATATACATATACACATATACATATACATATACACACATATACATATACATGCATATACATGTACACACACATACATATACATGCATATACATATACACACACATACACAAGAACATGCACATACTCATACACACATATACACTTATACATGCGCATGCACATACATACATATACACACACATACACATGCACATACATACATATACACACACATACATATACTCTTAGGTACACACATATGAAAATATAATTAAAGTATTAAAACACATATACACATGCACACACACATGCATATACCTACATATACACATATACATGCACATACACACACATACACATAGAGTTATACATATACATGCATATACATATACACACACATACACAAGAACATGCACATATTGATACACACATATACACTTATACATGCACATGCACATACATACATATACACACACATACACATGCACATACATACATATACACACACATACATATACACTTAGGTACACACATATGAATGAATTATATAATTAAAGTTTTAAAACACATATACACATGCACACACACATGCACATACCTACATATACACATATACATGCACATACACACACATACACATAGAGTTATACATATACATGCATATACATATACACACACATACACATGCACATGCACATACTCATACACACATATGGAGAGCTATAAGGTTATTGTTGTTAATGGGCTCCTTGGAGCTTATTTTCCTTGGATTGGAGGGATATGATTTTCATTTTCAAACTATGTTGATTTTGTGACTACCCCTTGTGGGATTGTGTCCAAAATCTAACATATATGCTAAAGATGATAGACACACCACTAGAGGGAAGATATTCATGAGGATTAATCTCTCGAGGAGCAAATTCTTGTAGGACTTGATTCTCTTTGAAGTGGGAGACTACAAGATATAAGGAATGCATGCTTGTTGTTTTCTTCTTTTCAATCAAATATAGTCCACTTGCTTTTTATGTGTAATTTTCACGTTTTAGAGCTCCTAGTGAAGGTTTTTCCAGTCTAACAAAGGAGTGCTCAGCTAGATGTATGTTGGGTTGACTGCCTCTGAGGAGGATTGTGTCATTCAGCAGTGAAAGACTCTACAACACCTTGAAGGCTAGTGCAATCTCAAAGCTTGGAAGACTTGAAGTCTCCAACTTGGATGTGTTCAATTATGTATGACCCTCTTCTCTTATCTTTGTTGAGGGTGACAAAGTCTAGGGGGAGGAAAGTGTTGGGTTATAGGGTGTACACACAATTTCTCTTGTGCATAGGAACCCTCTTTTGCTCATGAAAATACTCTTTCTATGTATATTGGAGGCTTGCTCATGAGAACACACTCTTAGGCCCCTTTTTTATAATTCTCCAATACTATGGTATGGAGGCTTGTAATTAAAACATCTTTTCGCAAGAAATAGGCAAATACCCACATAGAAATCCCACTCATGCATCTCCTTGGGATTTGTTTGTTATAAAGGAATCTTGGAAAATCTCCTAAAGATATGTTAGCTAAGCACATGCTCCCTTTTTTACTAGTCATAGGAGCACATGGGGAAAAGAACTTAACCTATGAATATAGAAGCTCATTTTTGGGAAAGGAACCTTTTGGTTCGACATGAGCTCCATGTACATATCTTTTAGAAATTATTGGAAGAAGTTTTTTACTCTTAGACTATGTGCACTTGTGTATTTTGTCTTTTGAGTGTGAAAGTAAGATGTGTGGGCATGCTTGTCTCTCCTTTGCGTGTGAGTAGAATGTGTTGCATTTCTTTATTTTCCATTTGTGGACAAGGATCCTTGATGACCTTTCTCTCCATGTTCTCAAGGGTTTGCGGCATAGCTTTGAGCTGATGGCCAATGGTTTGAGCATGTTGGAGGGTTGGTTGGATGAAAGGAGAGCCTTCCTTGAGCTTTCCCATTGCTTCCATGCAAGGTGGTGTGGGTTTCGGCTCCTCTTGGGTATACTACAACAAAAATCAACACATATAGATCATGTTCTCATGCAATCATGAATCAAATAAGAGTTTTCAATTAACGAAATCCCTGATATCAATTTTATTCATATCATCCATATGATTGACTCCCACTCACCATCAATTGAATCCTCTCGATGATTAGTAGAGCATGATTGCTTCCAGGAAGATGTGTTCATTTGGAAAAAAGGTGCTATTGGCACTCATTATGCTTGGTTTCTCGTATATAACCTAAGTTCCAAATACAAGTGTCGTCAAGGGATATTGTTTGATCAATGATATTCAATAAAGGGCCACATTCTAAGGGTTCGATCATTAGCCTTATACAGACGTAGGTCTAATTCCCTTGAACTTGATTTTCAATGTATTGCTTTTGGTTGAAATTAGTTGGCAAGGGTTGCTCAAGAACATCATTGGTATATTTTGTCTCTTAAATGAGCTTGTTTCACTCCAAATTCTTGTTTCTCACCTTTGTAGGTGGTTTCTGATCTTTACTTTTACTCAATCCCTAGATGGCTTGTCAAACTTCCCTTCCAATGCTAGAGTGATGTCTCTATCTATCACTTGCTAGGAACAATATTGGGTAGTTTATGTGTAGAAAAGAGTTTATCTTGATGTGTCCTCATGCTTCAAGTCTTGATATTGTGTATTTGTGATGATATCCTATTGATTTTCAAAATTAGGATCCAATTAAGCCCTCATTGATGAGGGCGATGTCCCTAGGTCATGAAGATCAAAGACATCATTGGTTTCTTCTTTGCCTATTATGTGTGTGGATTCAAATTCCTACTCCTGGATTCATTGTGAATCTCTTATTGCTAGGATGTTTTCAATACCAGGTTTTGATCTCTAGATGTCCTTAGCATGATAGGATTCTATCTGTAGGGAGTGTTATCTAGGGATATCATTCGTAATTTGAAGCACAAGGAGTGATTAATTGTGAGAGAACGCTCTTGTGGATGTTCAATATAACTAGAGGAATTTTTGGATGTCTGACATAACTTGCTAGAGACATCTTATTTTGTGGAAGTTCACATTAAGGTTAACTTTGGTGTACCCTTTTGATCTCAGCCCAATGATGATGTCGAGTGCACCACTCAAGGACAACATTGGATCTTTTTTCTCCTCTTTTATGTGTTGAAACCCTAAAGTACACCTTTTCTATTTTGATGGGATATAAACCAGATAGTTCACATGAGGTGAGTTTATGGACCTACTTAGATCATATACTCACCAAAGGATGGAGGGTGACATCCCTAGAAAACCATTCTTAGGGACATCAAAGAAATCAGATGGACCTTTTGGAGAATCATTTATGGAGATTTGACTAGAGCTTTTGGTAGGTTTGAATTTTGGAACTTATTCTTCATGATCTTGAACTTATCTCTTGACCTCTTGTGCAGTGGTCTTATCATGTATGGGCTTCACACTTGACTCTTGTTCAATGGTGGGTTGAACCTTCCTTTTGAGCTTATCTCTTGACCTCTTGTGCACTGGTCTTATCATGTATGGGCTTCACACTTGACTCTTGCTCAATGGTGGGTTGAAGCTTCCTTTAATTGGTTTGGTCTTGTTATGAATTGGGGTACTCTATTATTGCGCTCGTATTCTTGATTTTTCTGTTTTACTTGAAATACTTGGTAAATGGGCATACACTTGTTATGTTTGTATGCGATGTCCATAGATTTCATATCTACAAGAAAAGTCTTCTTGACATATTTGTAAAGGTGGGATTTTACATAAAAGAAGCTAGTTATGGAAGCTTGTGAAAGACTAGTTTGACTTTTTTGACTGCGACTATTTAAGAACGTGTAAAGTCAATCTTTTGCTAAGAAAACATGAAAGTCAAATCTATGCTATCATACATTGATTCTCCTGCAATGCTAGACAGCAGACGTGCAGAAGCTCAGCTATGAGCATGGCGTCACAATCTCATGCCTGTGTTCAATTCCTCCTGATCTTCTACTGTTGCCTCGCTTGCCAGATTGTTTGTATCAACTCTAGGGCCCCGTCTGCTCAGCTTGCAGAAAATCCGTCGTGCCCCCGCTTCAGGCGAATCACTCTGAAAACGCTCGTCGAATCCGCAAAACGGCATAGCAGCGAAGACGGGAGCTTTCTTCCCCGCCTTCTTTGATTTCTCTCAGATATGGGATATCTGCGTCGAAGTTATCAGCTCCTCAAAAACTGCTTGCTCAACGCTACTCTATGCCGCAGTCCTATGCCGATCCTGATATGCAAGGGGTCCAAGCTCTACCACGCGGGAAGCCCAGGTATCAGAGTAACTTTTCAGAGGCAGACAAGGCAGCTCTCTGCGTCTGCAAGGCATACGTTTCTAAGAACCGAAGAGGAGCTCTAAGCTCCTGGAACACAGTTGCCCGAACTTCATCTCAGAAACGCAAGTTTAATTGTTGCCCACCTTGCCTTTCGAGCTCACAGCGGGCTCAAACCGGGTTCCATGAATATGGCGCCGAGAAGTGCCTCGGCACTCCTCCGAGAGTGACAGGGGGATTTCAAGCGTCTACAAAAGTGACAAGAGACAGATACCTGCTCAGTGCCGGGGTTAATAATAAAGATCAATTTGCCAGAGCTGAGAAAGAGGCACTGCTTTTGTTCAAAGCAAGTATTTCCGAAGACCCGCTTGGGATTCTCAGATCCTGGAGCTTATCAGGTTCTTCGTTTCCGTGCAATGGAAGTTGGGCGGGAGTGGGCTGCGATTCCGGAGGTCGTGTAGTTTCCCTTGATCTCCATTCCTGCGACTTGACAGGCCACATCAGTCCTTCACTTTCCAATCTTACCTTGTTGGTCCACCTCAACCTCTCCATTAACAGCTTAGTTGGTCGAATTCCTCCTGAGCATGGTTCTCTTGCCTTCCTTACTACCCTGGACCTCAACCAGAATAGCCTTACAGACACCATCCCACAAGAACTAGGTAACTGCTCGTCGCTTGTATTGCTTGACCTCGGTACCAACCTGCTGAATGGGACGCTACCCTCTTCTCTTGGCCAGCTGTCCAGCCTATATAAGCTTCAGCTTCATAATCTCCCTAACGTGACAGGTCCAATACCTAGGCAATTTGGCAACCTGACTAATATCATGTACCTCTATTTGGGGAGCAACCAGTTGACAGGCAGAATACCAGCTGAACTTGGAAATCTTCAGAAACTAAGAGAGCTTTATCTCATGCTCAATAATCACTACAAGAAAAAGGGGGGCGTAGCGACACCCTCGAATCGGGAAAAAAACGAGAACCGTCGTTTATGTGACGAAGTCGTCGCATAAGCGACGGTAGGAATTTCGGATTTTTTTTTTTGCCCAAGCCGCGTCGCATAAGCGACGCTACATAAAAAGCGTCGCTATTATCGTCACTGAATAGCGACGAATTTAATGACGTTGGCGAACTGCAGAGCATCGCATATGCGACGCTCTGGAATGTAAAAAAAAAGTTTTGATTTCTCCCGGCACAACTTGGACGCGAGCAAGAACAGAGAGATCGAGAGAGAGAGAGAGAGAGAGAAAGAGCGCGCGCGAGAGGGAGAGAGAGAGAGCGAGACCATTGGCAGGTATGCGCACACACACACACTTACACACACATACATATGTACACACACATACGCATAGACACACACACACACATACACACAAATACACACACATACACACAAATACACACACATATACACACATACACAATGCATAATGCATACACATACACACATGCACACATAATGCATACACATGCACACACATATACATGCACACACATAATGATGCATTCACACACATACACATGCATACACACATAGACACACATATAGAATTACACATCCAAACATATATGCAAATACATGTATATGCACATCCACATGCATGCGCATTCACATGCATGCACATGGATGCAAATGGAAATGCATCCACATACACATGCATGTTTCATACATATACACATGCATATACATATACACATATACATATACATATACACACATATACATATACATGCATATACATGTACACACACATACATATACATGCATATACATATACACACACATACACAAGAACATGCACATACTCATACACACATATACACTTATACATGCGCATGCACATACATACATATACACACACATACACATGCACATACATACATATACACACACATACATATACTCTTAGGTACACACATATGAAAATATAATTAAAGTATTAAAACACATATACACATGCACACACACATGCATATACCTACATATACACATATACATGCACATACACACACATACACATAGAGTTATACATATACATGCATATACATATACACACACATACACAAGAACATGCACATATTGATACACACATATACACTTATACATGCACATGCACATACATACATATACACACACATACACATGCACATACATACATATACACACACATACATATACACTTAGGTACACACATATGAATGAATTATATAATTAAAGTTTTAAAACACATATACACATGCACACACACATGCACATACCTACATATACACATATACATGCACATACACACACATACACATAGAGTTATACATATACATGCATATACATATACACACACATACACATGCACATGCACATACTCATACACACATATGGAGAGCTATAAGGTTATTGTTGTTAATGGGCTCCTTGGAGCTTATTTTCCTTGGATTGGAGGGATATGATTTTCATTTTCAAACTATGTTGATTTTGTGACTACCCCTTGTGGGATTGTGTCCAAAATCTAACATATATGCTAAAGATGATAGACACACCACTAGAGGGAAGATATTCATGAGGATTAATCTCTCGAGGAGCAAATTCTTGTAGGACTTGATTCTCTTTGAAGTGGGAGACTACAAGATATAAGGAATGCATGCTTGTTGTTTTCTTCTTTTCAATCAAATATAGTCCACTTGCTTTTTATGTGTAATTTTCACGTTTTAGAGCTCCTAGTGAAGGTTTTTCCAGTCTAACAAAGGAGTGCTCAGCTAGATGTATGTTGGGTTGACTGCCTCTGAGGAGGATTGTGTCATTCAGCAGTGAAAGACTCTACAACACCTTGAAGGCTAGTGCAATCTCAAAGCTTGGAAGACTTGAAGTCTCCAACTTGGATGTGTTCAATTATGTATGACCCTCTTCTCTTATCTTTGTTGAGGGTGACAAAGTCTAGGGGGAGGAAAGTGTTGGGTTATAGGGTGTACACACAATTTCTCTTGTGCATAGGAACCCTCTTTTGCTCATGAAAATACTCTTTCTATGTATATTGGAGGCTTGCTCATGAGAACACACTCTTAGGCCCCTTTTTTATAATTCTCCAATACTATGGTATGGAGGCTTGTAATTAAAACATCTTTTCGCAAGAAATAGGCAAATACCCACATAGAAATCCCACTCATGCATCTCCTTGGGATTTGTTTGTTATAAAGGAATCTTGGAAAATCTCCTAAAGATATGTTAGCTAAGCACATGCTCCCTTTTTTACTAGTCATAGGAGCACATGGGGAAAAGAACTTAACCTATGAATATAGAAGCTCATTTTTGGGAAAGGAACCTTTTGGTTCGACATGAGCTCCATGTACATATCTTTTAGAAATTATTGGAAGAAGTTTTTTACTCTTAGACTATGTGCACTTGTGTATTTTGTCTTTTGAGTGTGAAAGTAAGATGTGTGGGCATGCTTGTCTCTCCTTTGCGTGTGAGTAGAATGTGTTGCATTTCTTTATTTTCCATTTGTGGACAAGGATCCTTGATGACCTTTCTCTCCATGTTCTCAAGGGTTTGCGGCATAGCTTTGAGCTGATGGCCAATGGTTTGAGCATGTTGGAGGGTTGGTTGGATGAAAGGAGAGCCTTCCTTGAGCTTTCCCATTGCTTCCATGCAAGGTGGTGTGGGTTTCGGCTCCTCTTGGGTATACTACAACAAAAATCAACACATATAGATCATGTTCTCATGCAATCATGAATCAAATAAGAGTTTTCAATTAACGAAATCCCTGATATCAATTTTATTCATATCATCCATATGATTGACTCCCACTCACCATCAATTGAATCCTCTCGATGATTAGTAGAGCATGATTGCTTCCAGGAAGATGTGTTCATTTGGAAAAAAGGTGCTATTGGCACTCATTATGCTTGGTTTCTCGTATATAACCTAAGTTCCAAATACAAGTGTCGTCAAGGGATATTGTTTGATCAATGATATTCAATAAAGGGCCACATTCTAAGGGTTCGATCATTAGCCTTATACAGACGTAGGTCTAATTCCCTTGAACTTGATTTTCAATGTATTGCTTTTGGTTGAAATTAGTTGGCAAGGGTTGCTCAAGAACATCATTGGTATATTTTGTCTCTTAAATGAGCTTGTTTCACTCCAAATTCTTGTTTCTCACCTTTGTAGGTGGTTTCTGATCTTTACTTTTACTCAATCCCTAGATGTCTTGTCAAACTTCCCTTCCAATGCTAGAGTGATGTCTCTATCTATCACTTGCTAGGAACAATATTGGGTAGTTTATGTGTAGAAAAGAGTTTATCTTGATGTGTCCTCATGCTTCAAGTCTTGATATTGTGTATTTGTGATGATATCCTATTGATTTTCAAAATTAGGATCCAATTAAGCCCTCATTGATGAGGGCGATGTCCCTAGGTCATGAAGATCAAAGACATCATTGGTTTCTTCTTTGCCTATTATGTGTGTGGATTCAAATTCCTACTCCTGGATTCATTGTGAATCTCTTATTGCTAGGATGTTTTCAATACCAGGTTTTGATCTCTAGATGTCCTTAGCATGATAGGATTCTATCTGTAGGGAGTGTTATCTAGGGATATCATTCGTAATTTGAAGCACAAGGAGTGATTAATTGTGAGAGAACGCTCTTGTGGATGTTCAATATAACTAGAGGAATTTTTGGATGTCTGACATAACTTGCTAGAGACATCTTATTTTGTGGAAGTTCACATTAAGGTTAACTTTGGTGTACCCTTTTGATCTCAGCCCAATGATGATGTCGAGTGCACCACTCAAGGACAACATTGGATCTTTTTTCTCCTCTTTTATGTGTTGAAACCCTAAAGTACACCTTTTCTATTTTGATGGGATATAAACCAGATAGTTCACATGAGGTGAGTTTATGGACCTACTTAGATCATATACTCACCAAAGGATGGAGGGTGACATCCCTAGAAAACCATTCTTAGGGACATCAAAGAAATCAGATGGACCTTTTGGAGAATCATTTATGGAGATTTGACTAGAGCTTTTGGTAGGTTTGAATTTTGGAACTTATTCTTCATGATCTTGAACTTATCTCTTGACCTCTTGTGCAGTGGTCTTATCATGTATGGGCTTCACACTTGACTCTTGTTCAATGGTGGGTTGAACCTTCCTTTTGAGCTTATCTCTTGACCTCTTGTGCACTGGTCTTATCATGTATGGGCTTCACACTTGACTCTTGCTCAATGGTGGGTTGAAGCTTCCTTTAATTGGTTTGGTCTTGTTATGAATTGGGGTACTCTATTATTGCGCTCGTATTCTTGATTTTTCTGTTTTACTTGAAATACTTGGTAAATGGGCATACACTTGTTATGTTTGTATGCGATGTCCATAGATTTCATATCTACAAGAAAAGTCTTCTTGACATATTTGTAAAGGTGGGATTTTACATAAAAGAAGCTAGTTATGGAAGCTTGTGAAAGACTAGTTTGACTTTTTTGACTGCGACTATTTAAGAACGTGTAAAGTCAATCTTTTGCTAAGAAAACATGAAAGTCAAATCTATGCTATCATACATTGATTCTCCTGCAATGCTAGACAGCAGACGTGCAGAAGCTCAGCTATGAGCATGGCGTCACAATCTCATGCCTGTGTTCAATTCCTCCTGATCTTCTACTGTTGCCTCGCTTGCCAGATTGTTTGTATCAACTCTAGGGCCCCGTCTGCTCAGCTTGCAGAAAATCCGTCGTGCCCCCGCTTCAGGCGAATCACTCTGAAAACGCTCGTCGAATCCGCAAAACGGCATAGCAGCGAAGACGGGAGCTTTCTTCCCCGCCTTCTTTGATTTCTCTCAGATATGGGATATCTGCGTCGAAGTTATCAGCTCCTCAAAAACTGCTTGCTCAACGCTACTCTATGCCGCAGTCCTATGCCGATCCTGATATGCAAGGGGTCCAAGCTCTACCACGCGGGAAGCCCAGGTATCAGAGTAACTTTTCAGAGGCAGACAAGGCAGCTCTCTGCGTCTGCAAGGCATACGTTTCTAAGAACCGAAGAGGAGCTCTAAGCTCCTGGAACACAGTTGCCCGAACTTCATCTCAGAAACGCAAGTTTAATTGTTGCCCACCTTGCCTTTCGAGCTCACAGCGGGCTCAAACCGGGTTCCATGAATATGGCGCCGAGAAGTGCCTCGGCACTCCTCCGAGAGTGACAGGGGGATTTCAAGCGTCTACAAAAGTGACAAGAGACAGATACCTGCTCAGTGCCGGGGTTAATAATAAAGATCAATTTGCCAGAGCTGAGAAAGAGGCACTGCTTTTGTTCAAAGCAAGTATTTCCGAAGACCCGCTTGGGATTCTCAGATCCTGGAGCTTATCAGGTTCTTCGTTTCCGTGCAATGGAAGTTGGGCGGGAGTGGGCTGCGATTCCGGAGGTCGTGTAGTTTCCCTTGATCTCCATTCCTGCGACTTGACAGGCCACATCAGTCCTTCACTTTCCAATCTTACCTTGTTGGTCCACCTCAACCTCTCCATTAACAGCTTAGTTGGTCGAATTCCTCCTGAGCTTGGTTCTCTTGCCTTCCTTACTACCCTGGACCTCAACCAGAATAGCCTTACAGACACCATCCCACAAGAACTAGGTAACTGCTCGTCGCTTGTATTGCTTGACCTCGGTACCAACCTGCTGAATGGGACGCTACCCTCTTCTCTTGGCCAGCTGTACAGCCTATATAAGCTTCAGCTTCATAATCTCCCTAACGTGACAGGTCCAATACCTAGGCAATTTGGCAACCTGACTAATATCATGTACCTCTATTTGGGGAGCAACCAGTTGACAGGCAGAATACCAGCTGAACTTGGAAATCTTCAGAAACTAAGAGAGCTTTATCTCATGCTCAATAATCATTACAAGAAAAAGGGGGGCGTAGCGACGCCCTCGAATCGGGAAAAAAAGGAGAACCGTCACTTATGCGACGAAGTCGTCGCATAAGCGACGGTAGGAATTTCGGATTTTTTTTTTTGCCCAAGCCGCGTCGCATAAGCGACGCTACATAAAAAGCGTCGCTATTATCGTCACTGAATAGCGACGAATTTAATGACGTTGGTGAACTGCAGAGCATCGCATATGCGACGCTCTGGAATGTAAAAAAAAATTTTGATTTCTCCCAGCATATTTGTGCCGGGACTTGGAGGGGAGCAAGAACAGAGAGATCGAGAGAGAGAGAGAGAGAGAGAGAAAGAACCCGCGCGAGAGGGAGAGAGAGAGAGCGAGACCATTGGCAGGTATGTGCACACACACACACTTACACACACATACATATGTACACACACATATACACGCATAGACACACACACATACGCATAGACACACACACACACACATACACACAAATACACACACATATACACACATACACAATGCATAATGCATACACATACACACATGCACACATAATGCATACACATGCACACACATATACATGCACACACATAATGATGCATTCACACACATACACATGCATACACACATAGACACACATATAGACTTACACATCCAAACATACACACTCATAGACACACATTCATACACACACACATCCAAACATACACACTCATAGACACACACACATACACATAGACGCGCACACACATACACACACATATACACACACAGACACATACACACATAATGATGCATCCACACACATACACATGCATACACACATAGACACACATATATACACACACATATATGCATACACACACACACATAGAGAGACATACACACACATACACATACATGCATACACATACACACATAAACACATACACACACATAGACACATACACACATAAACACATACACACTCATAGGTACACACACATACACATAGACACACACACATATAGTATATACACACACATGCACACATAGACACATACACACATACACATGCATACACACACATACACATGCATACACACATACAGACACATATACACACACATACACACACATATATGCATACACACACATAGAGAGACATACACACATAAACACATACATGCATACATTTGCATACATAATGCATATGCATATGCATACAATGTACATACATACTTACATGCATACATAATGCACATGCATAGATACATGCACACACACAGATACATACACACATAGACACATACACACACAT
Source organism: Ceratopteris richardii (assembly GCA_020310875.1). Classification (NCBI taxonomy): domain Eukaryota; kingdom Viridiplantae; phylum Streptophyta; class Polypodiopsida; order Polypodiales; family Pteridaceae; genus Ceratopteris; species Ceratopteris richardii. The sequence goes on from CM035424.1 coordinate 119,489,759, forward strand.
GAACACATACATACTCATAGATACACACACATACACATAGACACACACACATACACACATAATGATGCATACACACACATACACATGCATACACACATACAGACACATGTACACACACATTCACACACACATTCACACACATATATGCATACACACACATACACATACATGCATACATATTGCATATGCATATGCATACATACATACTTACATGCATATGCATACACACACACATATGCATACATACATACTTACATGCATATGCATACACACACACACATATGCATACATAATGCATATGCATATGCATACATAATGCATATGCATATGCATACATAATGCATATGCATATGCATATGCATACATACATACTTATATGCATACATAATGCACATGCTTACATACACTGTCATAATGTATACACACACATACACACATAGACACATACACACATAATGATGCATACACACACATACATATGCATACACACACATATGCATACATACATGCATACACATACACACACATAGATACATACATACACATAAATACATACACACTCATAGACACACACACATACACACACACATACACACATAGACACATACACGTAATGATGCATACACACATACACATGCATACATAGACACACATAATGATGCATACACACACATGCATATGCATACACACACATATGCATACATACATGCATACACATACACACACATAGATACATACATACACATAAACACATACACACTCATAAACACACACACACATACACATAGACACACACACATATACACACACATACACACATAGACACATGCACACGTAATGATGCATACACACATACACATGCAAACATAGACACACATAATGATGCATACACACACATACATATGCATACACACACATATGCATACATACATGCATACACATACACACATAGATACATACACACACATAGATACATACATATACATAAACACATACACACTTATAGACACACACACATACACATAGACAACACACACATATACCTACACACATACACACATACACACATACACACATAATGATGCATACACACACATACACATGCATACACACACATATGCATACATACATGCATACACATACACACATAGACACATACACACACATAGATACATACACACACATACACATGCATACACACATACAAACACATATACACACACATACACACATAGACACATACACACGTAATGATGCATACACACATACACATGCATACATAGACACACATAATGATGCATACACACACATACATATGCATACACACACATATGCATACATACATGCATACACATACACACATAGACACATACACACACATAGATACATACATACACATAAACACATACACACTCATAAACACACACACACATACACATAGACAACACACACATATACCTACACACATACACACATAGACACATACACACATAATGATGCATACACACACATACACATGCATACACACACATATGCATACATACATGCATACACATACACACATAGACACATACACACACATAGATACATACACACACATACACATGCATACACACATACAAACACATATACACACACACATACACACATAGACACATACACATGTAATGATGCATACACACATACACATGCATGCATAGACACACATAATGATGCATACACACACATACATATGCATACACACACATATGCATACATACATGCATACACATACACACATACACACATACACACACATAGATACATAGATATACATAAACACATACACACTCATATACACACACACATACACATAGACAACACACACATATACATACACACATACACACATAGACACATACACACATAATGATGCATACACACACATACACATGCATACACACATATATGCATACATACATGCATACACATACACACATAGACACATACACACACATAGATACATACATACACATAAACACATACACACTCATAGACACACACATATACACATAGACACACACACACACACATATACACACACACAAACACACATAGATACTTACACACATAATGATGCATACACACACATACACATGCATACACACATACAAACACATATACACACACACATACACACATAGACACATACACACGTAATGATGCATACACACATACACATGCATACATAGACACACATAATGATGCATACACACACATACATATGCATACACACACATATGCATACATACATGCATACACATACACACATATACACATACACACACATAGATACATACATATAAATAAACACATACACACTCATAGACACACACACATACACATAGACAACACACACATATACATACACACATACACACATAATGATGCATACACACACATACACATGCATACACACATATATGCATACATACATGCATACACACACACATAGACACATACACACACATAGATACATACATACACATAAACACATACACACTCATAGACACACACACATACACATAGACACACACACACATATACACACACACAAACACACATAGACACTTACACACATAATGATGCATACACACACATACACATGCATACACACACATACACGTATATATATTGATTTCTAACCATTTTGTTTTATATGTTAGGTATTATGGATCCCAGTAGAGAGAGAAAGGCGAAACTCACTCTCATAAAAAGTCTTATGAGAGCAAGAGTTCCGTCAGATACTCTAGGGGCCATAATGCGGGACTACGCAGAGATGTCTGATGAGGAGCTGGATTATACGATCCAGATGCTTACGCGATCAGACGAGGGCTCTTCTCCGGCTCCACACGCAGGAAGAGAGCTATCTGCTCATAGGTATGTTTTTTTTCATAAACTTTTTTAATGATATTATAACACATATTTTTATTTATTTCTATCTATCTATTTTCAGGACACCTATACCACCTCCAGCACGTGATAGCATAGCAGAGACGTTGCCTATGAGGACATGCATAGGCACATTAGGACTAGAGTGCGACATAGAGCCAGAGGGGAATATTGTATACATAGGAAATGGATTGGAGTTCAAGAGGAGAATGCGCGCACTATGCGACTCTTACCTGCGCTTTATCCACTTACCGTGGAAGTAAGTAAAAGTTTTACATATAAATTGAAATATATATCTTATGTTTTATTTATATTATGTTTTTTATTTTTGTAGTGAGCATGATGAGAGGGATAAAAAGTACGTGCTCAGTTCACTTGAGACGGAGTTTGGGACAGGGTGGTCTCTTAAATGGTGTTTAAAAGAGATGCGGACACTTATGGCTCATCGTCGCGACAATGCACGGTATGTATGTATATGAGAGAGAGAGAGAGAACACTAATCTCGATATTAGGGTTTTGAAATCCCTAATTTAAAAACTCTAATTCAACCTTTTAGCCATATGTTTGAAGTATATGTACACCTACGACGTCCTACTAGAGAGATGTCTCTCCTCCCAACCTTATGCCTCTATATATAGCTACTCGAATCAACGAGGATCATAATATATGTAAAGATATATACACATCATGTAGATAGGATACATAAATATAAAATGGAGTAGATATATTATGCATCACACATACATGCCTAAATGCACACATAAATATATATATACATACTAACATATTTACATGTACATATTTACACATACATGTACATGCCTACATGCACACATAAACATATATATACATGCATACATATTTACATGTACCTATTTACACAGACACATATACATATATACATGTACACAATTATAAACACTTGCATATATTATGTACATGAATACATGAATATTTTACATAAATGCATATGCATATATACACATATGCATATTTAACACATGTATACATATATCACACACATGCAAACACATACATATACATGAAATACATATACATGCATACTAACATATGTATACATATAATACACATGAATACACACACATATGCATACATACATGATAAAAATTTACTCCTCGAAGATAAAGCTATATATAAAATAATTAGGCATACCCCCGAGCTTCATGTTCTAACTTAGAAGAACATGATTTCATCTCTCTAGTAGGATTCATCGTTATTCAAGTTAATAAAAAAAACCTATTATCTGATATCCATTCAGAAGCTTCAAGTTACTATCTAATCTGCTCATATGTTTTCATTATTGCCATCATTTTGGTAAGACATCAATATAGTCTCATCTTCATTATCCTTATTGATTTAAATATTTCTTCTATTGTTAAATCTATGTTCTCATGAATCACATCATGAGAACATAGAATCAGCATGTAGAGAATTATTCTCTTCATCAAAAAGATTAGTATCATTATCACGTATAATGAGTCTAATTTCTATTCTAGATGTTGATGTATCAGTATCTGATGTTGAATCATCAAGAGGACTTTCTTCAATCTCTCTAACAATAAACTGTTCAAATAATGACCTACCTCTAGGTTGCACATGAATGACTTGCCACCAAGGATGAGCATCTGGGTTTTTATAAAAGAATGCTTGTTCAATATGCCTAGGAAGAATATATGGTTCTTTAGTAGATCGCATTACCTTGGAAGAATCAATTGCCCAAAACCCAGATAATTCCTTTCTTATTGTAGAATTACTACCTTTATACTCCGCTCGATACCAGTCAACCTTCAAAATGACCTATCAAAATATATAACAACAAAAACATCCCATTATTAGGTGCTTAAAAAAATAACTAACTCTAAAAAAATATATAAACTTTTTTCTACCTCTTTGAATGTACAAACTGAAATTTCGTAGATACCAACAATAGTTCCTACGTAACCAAGTTCGCTATCTATAAGGTTCGTGTCTTTTGAGCTAGCACGTGATAGTTGCTTGAAACAAGCAACAATACTAGAATCCTCTATTTTACGTAAAGAATCAATGGCTTTGATTCTAATATGCTGTCCAAAAGCCCACATATTAGTGAACATTCGAGCCTGCAAAATAAATTCAATTAGTAAATAGAAACTAACATACATATATGAAAAAAATAAAATATATATTTTAATAAAATTACCTTTTGTTCACAACCTATCATTAACTCTCTTTGCTCATCTGAGATTTCTTCATTATTTGCGTTGGCGCGTTGCTAACGACTATATAGCCAATCCGTGAAAGAAGGTATATCTGTAATCTCATTATTATCGAGATTACGTCTAGATCTTTTGTTTTTTTGCCTTTTACTTCGGAGACTTTGAAGTTCCTCGTATTCGCTAAAGAATGCTTGCATGCATTCGCTATTATATGCTACAAAAGTAGAAACATCATTTTTTTCTTGAAATGTAAATAAGAATGGAACCCCCTTACCTGATAATACCTCATCTGTTATTTTTGAAGAAGACTCGTTGGTCCATGCACGTGGAGCTTCTTCATGAACTCTTTCAAGGTACTCACTAACGTAGTACATGCACTCTTCAAGCATCCAACCCTTTGCCATGGATCCTACTGGTTTTGCTCTTTGTCGCATGTAACCTTTTAGTATTCCCATAAATCGCTCGACCCCAAAACATCCATCGAGTGTTGACAACACCAGCAATCTCTATCTCATCTACAAGATGGACTAGTAAATGAACCTGAATATCAAAAAATGAAGTAGGAAGTTCTTTTTCCATCAAACATAGTAGCTCTTTGCATTCACATTTTTTTTGTGGGATCGAATTTTTATCGATCTCTTTGGATGTAATCCACCTATACAAATCATAAAAACAATTGTAAAGAAGTTAATTAAAAAATAAAAGATATCCAATATTCATACATATTAAATATAAAAGTATCATAATTACCTTATAAGTGATCCAAGACGATAGATCACATCTCGTACTCCTTTCGTTGTACATCCATCGATAACCAAAGGTAAAATATGTTTCAAAAAGTTATGCCTATCATGGGTCTTTAACCCAGATAAGCTCTTATCATCCATAGTAAACATGTTTTGAAACGATGCTCCATATCCTATAGGAGTCTTGATCAATTGAATTCTATTGTTGATAGTATGTATCTCTTTTGTTGTAAGTACCCAAGGAGCAGATGCATAAGTCGTTTCTTGTCAATGTCTATCAAAAACTGGCCATAACTTTGGTTTGCATTTTTTATCTTCCAAATCATTCCTTGATGTTGTGGTATCTTTTAGTCCAAGAAGAGGAGCAAGATCGTCAATGAGAGGAGCAAGATATACATTCATATCTTTAACTTGTCTTTTGCCTGGGATTAAAAGTGAAAGCATTAAATGTTCCTTTTTAATGCTAAGATATGGCGGAAGACTGTAGTTTATGACTACCACTGGCCATGTTGACCATTTACTGGATTTCATGGAGAATGGATTAACCCCATCTAATGCAACTCCTAACTTTAGATTCTGTGGATTTTGTGCAAATTCAGGCCATGTAGAATCAATATGCTGAAAAGCAACACTATCATGAGGAATTCAGATTATTCCATCAGTACTTTTGTGATCATGTCCCTAAGTCAAAAGCTTTGATAATTCGGGGCTTTGAAACATATGTCTAATCTGTGGAGCCAATGGAAAATGTCTCAATACCTTTTTCGGGATTTTACCTTCTTCACCCTTATATCGAGGAGATTGACATTTGGGACATGTCAAAGAGTCTGCATATTCATCTCTATATAAAATACAATCGTTAGGACATGCATGTATACATTGATAATCTATACCAAGATTGTTGATTATCTTCTTCATTTCATCATGTGAGGTAGGAAGAATATTCTGACTTGGTAAAAACTTTTCAAATAATAACCTGTAAGTTTATCAAAAAAAGATATATTAAAAAAGGTAAATAAATATATATACATATATACATGCAGGTTTTTATTCTTACTTTAGATAAGGTAAGAACAAGAACTTGAATTGAATAGATACTTTTTGTCCGCGCATCTTTTAAAACTATTAATGCATCTTTCAAAATATTTACGCAAAATTTGGATGGCAGGATACGATTGTTTGTTTTGGATGATATGAAGTATGTACCTTCATTGAATGATTTGTTGATTCACACTTTCAAACTGAACATATGTGTGAATCGACAAATCATTCATATCCTCCAAAACAAACAATCGTATCCCGCCATCCAAACAATCATATCCTGCCATCCAAACAATTGTATCCTGTCAATTCACACATATGTTCATATAATGGTGACCTGGATGAATCGCATGCACATAGGTTACTCAAGATAGAGCAGGATTTCTCGGGTATGCAGTAAACCTCTTGCATGTCAATGATGAGCATCTGAACTTTAGGATACAAAGTGGACTACTCCATTATAATCAGATTGTTGTCTCTTGAGTAACCTCTGTGCATGCGACTCATCCAGGTCACCATTGCGAATATTTGGAAAGATGCATTAATAGTTTTAAAAGATGCGCGGACAAAAAGTTTCCATTCAATTCAAGTTCTTGTTTTTACCTTATCTAAAGTAAGAATAAAAACCTGCATGTATTTATATATATATATATATATATATATATATATATATATATATATATATATATATATATATATATATATATATATATATATATATATATATATATATATATATATATATATATATATATATATATATATATATATATATATATATATATTTATTTATGCATATATATATAAATAGATAGATAATTGAAATTTATACCTTAATAGTGTCGAAACAGATACATTACTCCATCCAAAACGATTTTGAAGGTTGAGAATAAGTAAGGTCGCATTTAGTCGTGTCAAACGACTTCCTTCATATACATGCTTTAGACATTCCTCTCGAAGATATTTCTCATTTTTAGAAATATGCATGCTCTCACTGTCATTTTGATATCAATCCTCAATAAAATATGCCATGCCATCATCTTCATCATTGTCACACAAATCTTGTACTTTATCATCTTTTGAATATAGATCTTTCAACTTTGCATATTGCACAGGATTAGTTTTGCGTAGCCTCCTCATGGAAGCTTCTGATAAATGAGGTCTTAATGGTAATTGTGAATGCTGCGGACGAATATCATCAACATCATACGTTGGAATCTACACATATAAATAAAACTCATTGGTATTCCATAAATGAATAAAAATTAAACTTCAAATATAAAATTAAGTATATAACTTATTAAATATGGATAGAAAATTTTTATTCTCTCTAGCTAAAAGGTGCTCTTGGAGGTCTACGCCATCCATAATTCACTAATAGTTCATCACCAGCATGTAATGTAGTAATAGCATTGACAACTATGTATCTTGATACATCTCTACTCATGTATGGTGATTCATGACTATTTTCACGCTCCTCAAATGTGCAATTAGTCCTTGAACTATTATGTAACCCTCGACTACTATTTATTAAACCTGCTATATTTCCATGTGTGTAAGGTCTTCCATCAATATATAATCTTTCATTTTCTGCATGTAAAATCCTTCTACTAGTAAGGGATGTTGCGTTCAAGCATATTCCATAAGTACTCATGCTTTGAACATAATGTGAAAGTCGATGCCAATCTCCCCATCCATATATAGGACCACAAAATGACATAAGAGTGACTTCAGAGTTCGAAGGCACATACAAATCCTCTACAATAAAGAGACCACGACCAGCATTAGTAATAGTGGATGGAGCAATCATATAGCGATTACCTCAAAAGTTGAAAACCTCTCCATCTAAAGGAAGTGGTCCTCTATTCCATCCTCCATATCTTCTTCTATTATATGTTTGTACTAAAGAACGATCACGAGCTGGCAATGGATAATCTCCAGCCGTTCCATTCTCTAAACCAAGAGGTAGAGGATTTCTAGAAACCTCTGCTTGTAATTGAAGAACAGCAAGTACATGACGTGTACAAGGTATATTAACATTATGAGAAAAATCATCATCATCATCATCATCATCGAGCAAGTATTCCTGTATATCAATAATAATTTGATTTTATACATGGTTTTTAAATAAAATAATGACATTAATATATATAGAAAATACATACCCAAGCATTATCACGTTGACTAGGTGATGGTGCACGCTCAAAAGTACCATACTCTGCCTCATGTTGAATACATTCCAATCGTGGTCTTCGATACGTGCCATAACAAGAGTTACACCAACATATAATATGCTCTTGATAGTAAAATTCATCATAATTCCTATCGGAGGACACATGTGAAGTCGTTGCATGGGTAGGAGGTGGTGGAGTACCCTCTGATTGATCAGAATCTGCGCATCATAAGAAACATAAAAAAAAATATAAGTTATGTATCCATCAAATATAGTTAAAATTAAATATTTCATATACTTACAGTATAAAGTCATTGCAGGATGAGGAGACGGTGGTGGAGTTCCATCTGATTGATCAGAATCTACAAATAATGGTATTTGATATTAATAATTTGATTATCTACATAAATAAAAAATTCACATATACATATTTACACATACACACATTTACACATACACGCATATTCACATATACACAACTACATATTATTGTGGGATAAATGCATGTATTTTGTATGAATGAGTGTATATGCATGCATGTGTGTGTACATATATATGTGGATATGTATATGTGTGTTTATGTTATATGTATGTATATGTGTGTTTATGTTATATGTATGTATATGTGTATATATATACATATATGCATGCGTATATGTTTGCATGTATATGTGTATGTGGGTATGTGTATGTGTATGTGTATGTGTGTGTATATATGTGTATGTATTCTGACTTTTTTTTTTGTTTGAGATTAAATTAACAGGAGATATTGTATGGTCGAAAAAAATAAGAGGCGAGCTAACATACCACCTGAGTCGTTGCAGTTTTTTCGTAGACAGCTACGTCTTCAGGAGTCATTTTCTCAGCAGAAGGTACACAAATTAATAGTTTATATTTATAATTTTTATATATTTTAGTAATGTTTTACATTTAATTTATGTATTTTTTTTCTTGAATAAACAGGCTGCTGCAAAGAAGAGAGTGGAGTCGGGCCACACATCGCACTTAGGCCAAATGGGCCATAATGGTTTTGTAGCTACGTTTGTAAGTATATGTGTTATTGTGAGTATATTTTTTATTTTAGTTGAAATGCAAGCAACTAATGTTTTTAATTTGTTTCATTGCAGCGAAAGGATTATGGCCAATATCCTATGAAACACGAGATCGAGTATGCTACACATTTTGGATATCGGCGTTTGGGCGAGTATATACAAGATCATCCTGATGCCTTTGTGAGTATTTTTTAATTTTATATAATTATTTTGTTGTTATGAATGTTTTAATTATTTTATTGATTTATGTTTGTTATATGTAATACAGGAGTATTATGGGGGGACAAATATGGATGAGGTGGAGAGACAAACACAGGAGGGACGATCTCGATCGTCACAGGGTGATCATGACGATGAGGATGAGGAAGATCAGGATGATCATGATATTGCTGATGATGATGATGATCATGATGATGATGATCATGATGATGATGATCATGATGATGATGATTAGGATTTTAGTTGATTATGACATTGGATTATATGTATTATTACATTGATATATATATATATATATATATATATATTTTATCTATATATTTTTCATTTCAGTTATGTTTTGAATTGTGTGTATGGTATTAAGTAATGAAGAGTTTTGTTCTATTGATTGTTATTATTGTTTATATTAAGCATGTGTTTTAATACTTTAATTATATAATTCATTCATATGTGTGTACTTAAGTGTATATGTATGTGTGTGTATATGTATGTATGTGCATGTGTATGTGTGTGTATATGTATGTATGTGCATGTGCATGTATAAGTGTATATGTGTGTATGAGTATGTGCATGTGCATGTGTATGTGTGTGTATATGTATATGCAATAATATGTATAACTCTATGTGTATGTGTGTGTATGTGCATGTATATGTGTATATGTAGGTATGTGCATGTGTGTGTGCATGTGTATATGTGTTTTAATACTTTAATTATATAATTCATTCATATGTGTGTACCTAAGTGTATATGTATGTGTGTGTATATGTATGTATGTGCATGTGTATGTGTGTGTATATGTATGTATATGCATGTGCATGTATAAGTGTATATGTCTGTATCAATATGTGCATGTTCTTGTGTATGTGTGTGTATATGTATAACTCTATGTGTATGTGTGTGTATGTGCATGTATATGTGTATATGTAGGTATATGCATGTGTGTGTGCATCTTCATCATGTATAAGTGTATGAGTGCATATCAATAAGTGTGAGTATTGTATGTAATGAAAATAACACAATTCAAATGATCTACAAATAATAGAAATTGTACTTACAATTGTTAGCCATAGTTTTTGCTTGGTTAGCTTCTTGAATAACCTGCAATAAAGAGAGAAAGAAAAGAGAGAGAGAGAGAGAGAGAGATCTAAAGAGAGAGAGAGATCTAGAGAGAGAGAGAGAATTCAAAGAGAGAAAGATGTAGAAAGAGAGAAACAAAGACAGAGGGAGACAATAACAGAGAGCTTAGGCAAAACAACAATTCTGCATATACTTGACTCGTAAGCGCAGCGCAATTGCGAATGTTGGAGAGTTCCTCGATCGGATGCATGAAAATGCCGATTGCAGAGCCTCCAACGTTTTAATTTTTGTCCGTCAACAGATCGTCGTGTAAGCGATGCTATCCGTCGTCGTATAAGCAACATTTTTTAGCGTCGCTTATGCGACGGCTAGCAGCGTCGCTTATGCGACATAAAAAAGCGTCGCTTAAGCGACGCGTTTAAATAGCGTCGTTTAAGCAATGTTGTACGGGAGCGTCGCAATCCAAGTCGCAAATACCGTCGTTTTTTGCGTCGTGTAATCGACGGTGCGCGCCTGACGTTAATTACGACGCAAGTTGCAATTTTATAGCGACGAAATTCTGTCGCCTTAACCGTCGCTATACGCCCGTATTCCTTGTAGTGAATCTAAGCGGTATTATCCCTTCCGAACCTGGCCAATTACCAAATTTGGAGTACCTTTCTCTATTCAGAAACAATTTTGAGGGTAGCATTCCTTCTCAGCTAGGGAATCTTACCAATCTCAAGTACTTATGGTTGCTTGATAGTTATCTGAACGGTACCATTCCGTCAGAGCTCGGTAAACTTCAGAACTTGTTAGAGATCGATCTTTCAATAAACTCAGGAGTCTCAGGCAGCATTCCTTCAGAGCTTGGGCAGCTGAAAAAGCTTCGGGTGCTGAAACTATTTCAGATGAGCCTTACGGGTAGCATCCCGAGAGAAATGGGGAATTTAAGTAGTCTACAGGAATTATATGCTTTTAGTAATAATCTTTCAGGTTCCATTCCTCGAGAAATGGGTGCAGTACAAAACTTGATTCACCTCCAACTGTACTTCAATCGACTGTCAGGACAGTTACCTGTTGAGCTCGTCAAACTGCAAAGTCTACAGACGCTCATCCTTTTTACCAATCGGCTCAGTGGTCCTATTCCTTCTGAGCTTGGGATGATGAAAAGCCTAACTTCGCTCTACCTTGGGGATAACGAGTTTTCAGGTGGCCTTCCCGACAACTTTGGAAACGTGACAAACCTTATGTATTTAGAAGTACGCACGAACCATCTCGGAGGGCCTGTGCCTACAAGTTTAGGAAAGCTTAACAGATTGATCTACTTTGATATTTCAGACAACAAATTTTCAGGTACTTTGCCTATAGACCTTGCTAATTGCAGTACACTGCAGTGGTTCAAAGCCTCAAGTAACACCCTGATTGGTAAAGTCCCCGAGTATCTTAACTCGTTTTCTGCTCTTCATACTCTTGCACTTGCAAACAACTCTTTCAGTGGACAGCTGCCAGGTAGCTTCGTTAACGAGAGCAGTTTGGTTGTTTTGGATCTTCAGCGAAATCAGTTTACTGGAAAATTGCCTGATGCCTGGTCTCATTTTGAAAATTTGAGAATTCTGAGTGTTGGTCATAACAGACTAGTGGGAACAATACCGGATTGGCTATGGAGTCTTAAGAAGTTGCAGCTGGTATATTTGCGAGACAACAGATTCTCTGGTGGCATATCTTATCAGATAAGGTTCGCTGATGGCTTGAAGAGGAGTGTTACGGAGCTGGATGGTAACAAGGCTTTATACAAAGATGGCATAACGGTGGAAATGAAGGGCTCTATTGCAAACTACAAGTATTTGTTGGCAGTTGATGTAATTTTTTATTTATCAAGAAATATGCTATCTGGAACTATACCAGATGATATTGGGGCTTTGACTGGTCTAAGTATCATTGATCTTTCACAGAATACACTCACAGGCCCCATTCCAACCAGCTTGGCCAATGTTAGTACATTAGAGTCACTGGATCTTTCAGATAATCTCCTCACTGGTTCAATACCTCATGAACTGGAACAACTGACTTTTTTATCCTTCCTGAATTTATCAGATAATCAGCTTTCAGGTCCGATTCCTAAAGGTGATATTCTCGTGTTTGCTACAGCATTTTTTTTGCCAGTAATCTGTCAGAATTTAGAATTGCATGTGTTGACCTCGTTTGCCTCTACTATGCCTGTCAAGAGAAGACTCAAAACACTGCCTCGTCATTTTAAAATATATCCTTATTGATGCTTACAGAAAACCAATTCAGTACTTTCTCAAATAGGTCATACTTGGGGAACAAAGGTCTCTGTGGTGATCCACTATCTGTCAAGTGCGAACCGAAGATTGGACAATCTATAAAGCCCCATCAAGAAAGGGAACTTAAGATAAAAATTGCAACTGGCTGCATTTTGGGGATCCTGGCTGCTGTGGCCATAGGTGTTCTCGTATATTACACGGTCCTTAGAAGAGCAAAGTCAAACAATACCGAGCCCGTCAAAATCTTTGACAAGAGAGTCAAAATATCTTATGAAAGGCTTTTGGATGCAACAAGCAATTTCAGTGATGCCAACATCCTTGGAAAAGGCGGTTCATGCACTGTTTACAAAGGGATTTTAGACGGAAACATGTTAGTGGCTGTTAAGAAGATGAATGATGGTCATTCAGAAAAACAAGACGTTTTTTTCCATGCAGAACTCACTGTTTTAGGCCAAATACGGCATCGGAATCTTGTGAGAATGTTGGGCATGTTTGTGTCGGATCAATTAAAATGCTTGGTACTAGAGTATATATCCAATGGAGACTTAGATATGCATTTATACAAGGATAATCTTGGCTTAAGTTGGGAACAGCGTTTTCATATTGCAATAGGAGTAGCATATGGGTTGTCATATCTACATAATGAAGTTGGAAGTGGTCAGATACTTCACTGTGACCTGAAGCCAAGAAATATACTTCTCGATGCAGATTTAGAGGCCCATGTAAGCGACTTTGGTATATCTAGAATTGTCAATGCGAACAGGGATAGTGTCAGTGCTGCCGAGACCTTGCAAGGCTCATTTGGATATTTGGCACCAGGTAATCATGCAGTGTATGTGCTTGCAATCTAATTATATGATATTCTTGTTCATTTGTGGAGCATCATTTAATGTGATTTCAGTGTTTCTACAAAGTGAATTCTTGTAATCATCATTTATCATTAGAACTTCGTAACTTATAACAAACTAGATCTTACCACATGCTTAGGTTGCAGAATGATATTCTGGTCCGTAGACACTTGCGTTGTCTTGGCTGATTCTTATCAGCCGAACAACCTTTTCTGAGCAATTGTTATCGCCATTGGATGTTTTCTACTATTTTGTTCATGTAGGTCACTACTGACTTGTGGCATGTGCATAAATGTATCTGTCCGTGCATTTTGATCCATGTGCATTCGTAAAGTATTACATCCACGTGATCTGGTGTCATGTTTTTCCTCTATAGAGTATGCTTATGGTGGAAGGCTCACAGCGAAAGGTGACGTCTATAGCTATGGCATAGTGCTTTTGGAGATGCTCCCAAGGAAGCGGCCTACCGATGATGCATTTGAGGATATAAGCATGCCCATGTGGGTGGAATGTATATTTCCAATAAACTGGATGGACATGATTGATCAGGCTCTGCGTGAGCAGTTGTCAAATGCAAGAGTAAGGGATGAGATATACAACGTACTTATCCTTGCAATGTATTGTGTGAGGAGGGCTCCTGAGGATCGCCCATTGATGAAAGATATATTGAAAGTATTGCTGTGTGCTAAAGAAGGAAAGTATTCCAAGAAATCCATGGAGGAGCATGTGCTGTCAGCCACATCAGACAGGAACAGTGCTTTACCGTTTCAAGGTACAAGCTCAGGTGTTTCTTGTTCTCTCAATTCCATCAAGCAAAGTACAGAACCGTTGCTTTATGTGAAAGAAGGAAGCTATTCCAGGAAATCCTTATCAGAAAGTAGACTAAGCAAAAGAGAAATGACTGAATTGTAGCAAGTTATAATCTTCGGATTATTTGTGCACCTAGACCGACACATGATTGAGTGACAGCGAAGTGTCGTGTGTTAGGGAACTCTGTAGGTGCAGGCAATGAAAATTATAAAGGCACATATTGTCACTGCTCTATTCTCTTGATCAAAGATGATGTCGAAGGTATCACATCGAACTGTGCTATGGAATATTATAGTGAAGCCGGAAAAAAATGGCAACTTTGAAATTGGGTAGAGTAGTGCAATGAAAATTCATTCTTTGTATTTAATTCCATGTTATTATTTATCTATTGAGACTGAATCATACAAGTAACTTATGTATTGTTTGCTCAATGAAACATTTAGAGTACACAATATTATTTCTTTTCAGAACTTTTTGAAAGATAATTCTTCACTTGGCCGATGCTTCTTCCTCTTTAGTTTTTACGTGCAACAATAATCTTTCTCCCCCTTCAATCTCACTCCGAGGTTGGATAGGTGCTATGTGAGTAGAAACCTTAATTCTTTTTCTTGCCTTTAAGACTTTGGTCTTTACTAGTATCCACTCTTTTAACCACCTCCCATCTCTTTCTATGTCACTCTTTGTCACTCTTTCAACTACCTCCTTTAGGAGGGGATGGGTCTACCTTAATCATGAAGCATTTGAGTTTTAGGGCTATCATGCCTAGAATTGACTTTAATGCTCCCTAAGATTAAGTGGGCTTAAGATTGCCAACTTCATCAAAAACTATCTTACAACAATGAACCATTCCTTGAGAAGCTACGGCCTTCAAAAAACCAATTCCAAATATGATTCTTGTTAGAAAGAGGTTGACTCTAACATTTGGCTCCGCCTATACCTTAATGGAGCACTTATTTCTTGTACATTCACTTGGTAATACACTTTCTGTTGTGTTGTTCTTCAAGTTGTTTCTTCTTCTTCTTCTTCTTCCTTGTATTGTTTGCATACTTTTCCAATCCTTGAACTCCAACCTTTGGTATTAGAGCAAGTCATCGCTTTCTTTAAGGCATCATTGACACCCTTTCAATTGCAATCTTAGGATCAAAGGAAAGTTGGTGAGTATACTTTGGGTCATTAGTAGCTCAAAACGTCTTTGCTATATAGTGTTGAAATTTTGATGTGGGCTCATTTATGTCATGAGGAAGGAGATAAGGAAGAGAGCTCACTCTCGCACTCAAAGAGGATCACACACACATATTGAGGCAAGAAAGAAAATGATCTTCTTCTTCTTCTTCTATTACATAAAAGGATTGTACGACAATGACGGGAAACAACAATACAACTAGTGCAATATATAAAGAATAGTACATAAGGAAAATCCTAATGTCCACAAATGAGTGAGCTGGCAAGAAAAAAATGTGCCATCACTCTCGGTAGATAAATCTTAGTAAAGCTCAATGAAGTATCCCTGACATATATCGGTGTGACCATTATACATGTCAGAGAAATGAAAAAGTGATATCTATCATCTTGGATCATCACATGTTGAGTTTATATGTCAACACTCCCCGTCAAGCTCAACATCATGTTCTCTAATCCAAGCATCTTCCAAAACTTCTTCATCTTCTCTGCTCCAAGTGCTTTAGTGAAAATATTAGCAACTTTTTCTCTCTAATGAAGTGATATGTACCTCGATATGCTTTGTTCTAGCATGAAAAACAAGATTTTGTGCTAATTAATGCTGCTTAAATTACCACAATAGATGATGATCGGCTTTTGCATTTCCACACCTAAACCTACAAGTAGCATCTCTAACCATGATGCTTCACATGCTTCCATTGAAGCACCTCTATACTCAGCATTTATACTCGAGAAAGCAACAATGGGTTGCTTCTTTCTGCTCCATGTAATAGTTGCGCTCCCAATTGAGAATAGAAAGCCACTAGTAGATCTTCTATCTAGAATACGATCATCCCATTTTGCATCGATGTATCCATGAACCTGCAATCCAAGTTCCTCATCCAGGCTCTTTTTTGGACCACTTGAATCTCCATCAATGTCTTCAAAACCTATAGATGTTTTACTACTGACAGAAGGCTTTTCTTTACCTTTCTTTAATGTAATAGATGAATTTTTTGGATTGAAATTTCCATGCAATGTACCACTCCACTTATTTGAATTGGAAATATTCCTTGGGAATGCATCAGGCCCACTCAAAACTTGAGATTTTGCACTTGATTTTTTAGCATTTCCTTTGTCATTTGAGTCAAGATTAAGTCCTTTGGCATCTGCATAGAATCTTGACATTTCATCAAAAACCACATCTCTGCTTACCTTCACATGTCGTGTGCGTGGGTTATAGTGTTTATATCATTTTTGCTCAAGGGA